>PVJO010003324.1:72741-125602 GCA_004026905.1 Hystrix cristata | reverse complement strand
GTTTTTTTCTTAATCATTCTCCTATTGATACATTTTATTGCATATTTTAGTTTGTTCATTGTGTTTTTGAACTTCAGAATTATTATTGTTATTGCTATTACTACGTCTGTTAAATTTTTAGTCTGGTTACTTATTGCTTTTCTGGTGTCACTGCATTCTCTATTACTTAATTATATCTTGAGGTTCCATAAAACAATATGGTTTGGATCTTAAATGTTCCGCCAAAGCTCATTGTCATCTGTTGGGATGTGATGATACTGAGCATTGAGGCACAGCAGAGGGAATTCAGGTGACTGGGGGCTGGTCTTTAAAGTGTACATTCAGATCCTGGAAACAGCTTCCCTCTTCATTTCCCAGCCACATAAAATAATTGGGTCTGCCTCATCCTGCACATATTACTAGAATGTTTTGCCTCATCATAGGCCTAAAACAATTGGTGCAAGAGACCATGTACGGAAACTTATGACACAATGAATCAAAATAAACTTTTCTTCTTTTTAAGCTGTTTAACTCAGGGATTTTGTCAAAGCAGCAGAAAGCTAATTAACACAGAAAATTGGTTCCAAAAGTGAGGTCATTACTGTGACTATACCCCATAATATGGTTCAGAAATCTTTGAAACTGGTTTGTAAGAGGAGTTTGGAAAAGTTTGGTGAAGTAAATTAGAGAAAAATTAGAATGTTTTAAACAGAGTTTAATGGGCAATTCTGTTGGGAGCTCAGAAGACCAGAATGTGGATAGGAATGTGGATAGGCGAGGCGAGGCTCAAAAGGTTTCAAATAGAAAAGAGAGCTCTAGTTTGAATTATACTGCAGTCCATTTTATGTAACATTACAGCAAAGAAATTTTCTAACACTTAACACGTGAGCCTTGCCCTAGTGTGTGACCCTTTGTAAGGGTAGTTTAAAGGTCACTGACTGATTACATCAGGATGAAATTTCAAGGCATCAAAGCATTCGGGTTGTGGCATAAGTATTGTCTACTTTAGCAAAATTTGCACTGAGAATAGGGAGCAAAAAGCATAGCAGAAATATTTGAAAAACTTGCAGTTTTGTCAGCAAATGAGCATATAAAATTGTGGCTAAGGAGGGTTCTGATGCTAAAGAGATTAGAGTCATTAATTAAAAAAAAAAGCCAAGTACTCAGCAGTGAGACAACAGGAAAGATGTCTCCGGAGAATATCAGCATCCGCCAAACCACACTTGTCAACAGCTCTGATACTTTTATAGAACCCGGGGCACCTTGCGTGGACAGGAATACCGAGGGATTTCATTCCCTAGTAGTCATTTCCTCAGCGTTCGCTCAGGCACTGAAAGGTTGCTGCATTCATGATCCAAATAGGTGCAGCTTTTGCTCCAGCCGGCAACAGATCTAGACTTCATACATGTGATTCTGGCTGTGTCGAATCAAGAGTGGTTGGGTCATCGATTCTTCCACTGAGATTTCAAAAGAAATGCTGGGAGGCCAGAGAGTATATGGTAGATTTAGGGTCTCTGAATACAGCCCTACTGGGGATACTTGAAGCTGTGAAACCAAAGCTGAAGCTAAAATGGTGACCCCATGAATTGGAGATGCCACAAGCATGGCACACCCTCTGAAATATGCCACAGACAGTAGACAGAAGCAGCCAAAGTGGTTAGCCATGTGGGCTATCGCCAGCAAGGACACAAAGGATAAAGCTGACTGAGGCTTTAGGGGCCAATATCCCACCACAGTGTGCCTCAGCTATGAGACATAAACCTGAAAGAATGATTTAATGTCTGCTTTGCTGGGTTTCCATTTCGTTTTAGTCCGAATTCTCCTTTATAGTTCTCTATTCCTCTGTTTTGTGATGAGAATATTTACCTTGTACCATTGTATCTTGGAAGCATGTAACTTTCTTTTATATTTTTACAAAGGTCCAAAGGTTACAACTTGCCTTGAATATTAGAGGAGAATTTGGCCTTGGACTTTCAAGCAAAGCTTGTACATTTAAAACTTTGGGTACTCTTGGAGCTGAACTGCACGCATGTTGCATTATGAGATGAATGTGAGCCTGTGGGGACGGGAGGGGGTATATCATGGATTGCGGGGCATGTTTCCTCAAATGCTCGTGTGCTGAATGCTTGGTCACCAGTCTGTGGTATTACTGGGGTGAAACTTTTAGAGGTAGGGGCACAGTACAAGGAAGTTAGGACATGGGAGACATATCTCTAAAAGATATATTGAGACTCCAGCGCCTCCCCCTTTCCTTTTCCCTTCTGCTTGTCATGAATTGAGCACCTCTGTGCAGTAATGTGCTTAATGGATCCAATGGAGTGAAACTGTCAGTCAAAATACACTTCTTTTTTTAAGAAGTTTATTTCAAGTATTTCTTATAGCAACTGAAATATAGCGCAAACCTTTATTTTAAATGCTTTGTCATGGAATTCAAGGAAGACCTATGTCCTTTTGTGTTCAGTCAGTGAAATGTGTTTTTATCTGTTTGATGATATCATATTTGATACTTATGGTCATACATGAATGTCAATGTATTGAGAAAATAGTTATTCAAATCTTCGTTTTTCTGGGAGTATGCGTCAACAGCAAAAAGCCTTTGACCAATGCAGCTGTTGCAGTGCTGTGGGTGATGTTAAGCCTGTGATTACTGTGGGTGGCTCAGTTTTGTTGTAAAATGTCACAGCTGCTGAGGTTGATCCAGCCCTGCACAGCACACAAATCCCGTGGCTCATTAGGTTGCTGCACCTCTGGAGTATGCTCGCGGTCTACGTCTTTTGCCTCCAGCTGTAACTTATTCTGAACCCAAGTTCACTGTAGACAGCTAGTCATGGTGCATGCCAGAACTGAAGTCCATCTACCGGTGGCTATGAATTCCGGGCTGATGCCACAGTGGGTCTAGAGTTCCAGTTCATCAGTCAAGCCAAAATTAACCTGGAGTTAGGGATCTTGGGAAGTCTTTTCATTGCTAGATTGTACTGAAGCAGTCCAAGTGTTGGAGTCTAAGGCAAAATATTTCACTTGCTTCCATATCTTTCCCCTACGTGGATTATATTTCTCTCCATGCTGTGCTAGTCACAGGAACAGATCTCAGTTGTTAAACAGGGTATGTCTGAATTTTAGTTTTGTTGAGACTTGTTTTATGGTGTACTTTTTGATCTATCCTGGAGACTATTCTAGGTACTGATGATAAAAATGTGTATTAAGCAGCCTTTGGATGGAATGCTCTTTAGACATCTGCTAAGCCCATTTGTAATATTGTGCAATTTAACTTTGATTTTTTTGTGATTTATTTCTGCATGATGTTTTTATTGCTGAAAATATGGTGTTAGTATCCCATACTATTGTTTTTCAGAGTGTATTTCTCCCTCTTTGTGTATTCATATTTGTTTTATAAATGTAGTTGCATACACACACACACACACACACACACATTTCCTTGTTTAAGTATGGCTCATCCTGTTTTCTTTCATATTCCACTTTTCGGGAATAACTTATTTTACTTCTTTGTTTTCAGTCTATGTGTGTCCTCAGATGTGAAGTGAGTTTCTTGTAAATTAGTTCTTGCTTTTTAAAATCATTCAATTCTGTCTTTTACTTGGAGAATTCAATCCATTTATAAGCATGGCAATTATTAGTAGATATAGAATTACCATACCATTTTATAACTTGTTTTCTAGTTTCATTATAGATCAATTATTTTTTTCTCCCTCTCTTACAATATTCCTTTGCAGATTAATGATTTATGCTAGTGAAATGTTTTGATTCCCCATTATTTTTAGTTTTTATATTATTGATTTTTTGGTTTGCTATTGCCATGAGACTTGCACAAAATAATTTTTGTTTATATCACTTGAAATGCTAAATACTTAACATAAACACAAAAATAAGACCAGAAACAAATAAAAAATATACTGATAAGAAAACTACATTAATGTATTCTATATTTTGATTTTCTCCATGTACCATTTGTCTACCTCTTTGTTTATAATATTCTTTCTAATGTCACTTCCTTACAATATAAAGAACTTTTATTCATGCTTCTTTCTGGACAGCTCTCATATAGATATAATTTCTAAGATTTTTTCTAAATATCTTTAGCTCTTTTTCACTTTTAAAGGATGGCCTTTCCAGGTACAGTACTCATGGTTGGGTGTTTTTTTCTTTCCTTCAGTATTGTAAAAATATCATGCCACTCTCCCTTATTGTGTAAGTTTTCCATTGAAAAGTCTTTTGTCATATAAATTGAGAAACCTCTATGTGCTATATGTTTCATTTTTCTTGTAGTCTTCAGAATCTTGACTTTATCTATTACTTCTGATAGGTTCGTTATAAGATGTGGTGGAGTAGACTTGGTTGGGCTAAGTCTGACTGATGATCCTGGACCTTCATGTACTGGTTATGTGTAATCCTTCTCTAGTCTTAGTAAACGTTCCATTATTAGTTATTCAAGTAAGCTTCCTAACACTCTGGCATTCTCAAGTTTTTCTTGAACCTCAATAACCTGAATGTTTGCTCCCTTAATAGTGTTCCAAAGTTTCTTTAAGCTTTGTACATTTGCCTTCATTTATTTTTTTATTTACTGATTGTATTTTCAAATAGCCTGTGTTTGAGTTCTCTATTTTTATTTCTTTGCTCCTGCTATCAGTGCTTTCTATCATATTTTTAATTTCACACAATTTATTTTTCAGCTCAAGAATTTTTCTTTTACTCTTTGTAATTGTTTCCTTCTCTATGTTAGGTTTCTCTGTTAGTGCAATGAATCATTTTCTGTTTTCTTCAAGCTCATTGTGTTTCCTTAAAGCAATGATTTTAAAATTCCTTCATTAATTCTTCAATACTGATTACTATCTGGTCAGTTTCTGGTACCTTGTTTTTATTGTTAGGTAGAAATATGGTTTTCTGAAATCTTTTTATGCTTGTTGGTGTCTGATATCATCCATGCGTTGAAATATTATTTATCCCAATCTTCCTAATCTGTTTTTTTTTGTGCTTGTCATTTTTCAAGTATCAATCGAGTTGCTTATTTTCTTTAAACCTACAGTCACTTCCATTATTCCAACACTAGATGGCACTTAGATTCAAGTTTGCTATTCCTAAGGGTCTGTTGTTGCAGTATTTTCAGTTTTTCAGTTAGAGGGCAATTCAAGCTAAGTTTTGTCCCCAAAACACTATTAGTGTCATTCAGGAAGGAGAGTACTCAGGAAGAGTAGTGTGCCCCTTCAAGATTATCTTAGGTCCAGGTAGCCACAGATGCCTCATCCTTAATTCCTGGCCCATGGCCAGGTACTATGGGATTCTTCTTGGTTCTAACGAGTCACTATGAATGAACAAGCTATAGGCTTCTATGCATGTGCCACCTGTGGCCACTAATGCCATCAACCCGTACAGTACATTGAACCTACTGTCTGCCAAATCCTCTCAACACTGAGGTAGGTCTAAAACCCATAGTGCTATCTATTGCTCAGGTGGATACACATTACTTGTATATGGCTACAACCAGACATAGTTAATATCAATTGGAATAGAAGTTTGACAGATTAGGCCAGTGGTGGCAAACCTATGGCACACGTTGTGCAGCAGGCTGTTTGTAATTTGAAAGCTCTAAAAGGTTTGCTATCACTGGACTAGTTTCTCTTCTTTTCTTCTTGAATTGAAGCTGTTCCAGAAGCATCATATGCAGGAAGGCCTGAGATTGGGGCTGCTGAGGTATGTACTATCATGAGTGAATAGGTTCTTGCTCCATGCTATGCTGTCCAAGGTCAGGTATTATTGGGGAGGGAAATCTTTTGGTTACCTTGGCTGAAAATCTTGGTTGTGCTTGAGTCCATACTTGCAACTACCCATATAGTCTCTGGAGAACATCAAAGCTTATGCTTGGTGCAGCTGGGGCAATAATGCAGAAAAATACATAAGTTTGCTCTCCCATGGTGCATGTGTATTGCCGACCTACGTTGAGGGTGGAAATAATGTAAGTGAAAGATTAAGTCTGCTCCATGGATCTTGGCCTCATATTGGGTTTAGTTTAGAGTCTCCGTGTTCACATGCTGGCCTACCTACTAGGTGGATAGTTTCTAGTTGGGCCTGGGTTTCACTGAGATAAAGATGGCACCAGGCTCCAAGACAAAGCCCCATGATAGCTTTCTTAATGTGCCAAGGAGTTGGAGTCTTTCTCTCTGCTGAGCCACCCGTGCTTGCAGCATGGATGATGCCAGTAGTCATAATCAGATCTAACGTAAGTTCAGAAAAAACTCAGTCTGCAAGCATTTTTCTGGACATAGGGCTGTTGGGCCTTGCTCAGCACTGGGTTTACTCATGGGATTCAAGATGAAAGTATGGAATTAATTCTCTCTATCCCTCCAAAATTGCAGACATCTGTCTCCACACTGGGCCACTTGGGGTTAGAGTAAGGATGACATGAGCAACTCCCTTTTGTTTTCTTCAGTGTCTTCACTTTGCTGTACAAAGAGGAGACATGATTGTCTCTCACCCAATTTTTAAAATTTTGGGGAAGGTGTTTTTTTGTGCATGAATAGCTGTTCAAATTGATGTGGCTCTTGAGAGATGATCACTGGAGGATCTTCTTCAGCCACTATCTTGTTCTGACGATCTTGTTTGCTTTCGAGATAAATATATAGGTGTGAAAATAAAACACAGCACTGGAAGCACATCCTAGATTGGACATCCTAGATTGAAAACAGCACACATTTGTGTCTTATTTTTAATCTATTCTAACAATCTCTATCCATCTTTTAATTGGCCTATTCATGCAACTCCTATTTAAAGTGATTGGTAGCACCATTGGGCTAATACTTCCTGAGTTTGTCACTATGTCTAATTCATTGACCTTATTATTGTTCCTTATTTTTCCTTTTAGCATTTCTGATTTTCTAGCATGCATTTTGTATGATTTCATTTCCTCTTACTTATTCTTACAATCACTTAAGAGTCCAATTATTTAAATACAGAATGAACCAAAATGCATGTTTATTTTTATAATACACCACAATAGGAAATATAAAAATGACAATTTTTTCAAATGTATTCAATACAAACATTGACTGACTGTAGGAAGAACCAATATAGTGAAAATGTCTGTATTTCCAAAACTGCTATACAGATGTAGTGGAATCCCAATTAAATTACCCACAACATACCTCACAGAATTAGAGAAGACAAACCTAAAATTCATTTGGAACCAAAAGAAACCTAGAATAGCAAAAGCAATTCTGGGCAACAAAAGCAAAGCAAGGGCCATCACAGTCCCTGACCTAAAACTATACTACAAAGCTACTGTAATAAAAACAGCATGGTACTGGCACAAAAACAGACCCCAGGACCAATGGAACAGATTAGAGGATGAAGAAACAGGTCCAAACACTCTCAGTCATCTTATCTTTGACAAAGGGGCCAAACAACCTCACTGGAAGAAAGACAGTCTCTTTAACAAATGGTGCTGGAAAAACTGGCTCTTCACATGCCGAAAGTTAAAACTAGACCCGTATCTTTCCCCATGCACTAAGCTAAAATCAAAGTGGATCAAAGATCTAAATATTAAAACAGAAACACTAAATCTATTGGAAGATAGAATAGGTCGAACTCTTGAAGCAATAGGTGTAGGCAAAGACTTTATGAACAAATCCCCAGTAGCCCAGGAAATATCACAGAGAATCAACAACTGGGACCTGATCTTATAAAAAGCTTTTTCACAGAGAAAGAAACTACCAACAGAGTGAAGAGACAACCCATAGAGTGGGAAAAATTTTTCCAGCTATTCCTCTGACAAAGGACTAACATCTTGAATATATAAAGAACTCAAAAAAATCGGACTCTCAAATTTAAAGACCCAATACAAAAGTGGGCAGCAGAAATGAATAGACACTTCTCAGATGAAGTAGAAACAGCAGATAGACATATGAAAAAAATGTTCATCACTGGTCATCCTAGAGACGTAAATTAAAACAACCCTGAGATTCCACCTCACTCCACAAAGAATGGCTATTATCAACAAATCAGCCAATAACAAATGCTGGAGGGGCTGTGAAGAAAAAGGACCCCTTCTCCACTGTTGGTGGGAATGTAGACTGGTGCAACCATTATGGAAATCAGTGTGGCGATTCCTCAGGGAACTAGGACTAGAGGTTCCATTTGACCCAGCTATTCCCCTTCTTGGTATCTTCCCAAAAGAATTAAAAGCATCATACCACAAGGTTATATGCACACCTATGTTTTTAGTGGCACAGTTTGTAATAGCTAAATCTTGGAAGCAGCCCAAATGCCCATCAACAGTGGAATGGATAAAGAAAATGTGTTTTTTTTTATGCAATGGAGTACTACTCTGCCATAAAGAATGATAAGGTTGAGATATTTCTAGGTAAATGGATGCATCTTGAGACCACACTCTTAAGTGAAATAAATTGGACACTCATGTTTAAATACTGCGTTGTTTCTCTGGTATGAGAAATTGAAAGTGTAAATAAAGACTAAAATGTATTATATTGGGAAAGGGAAGAAAATGTCCAAATGGGAAAGGGAACAAGGGATGGGGAAAGGAACAGAGGGACAAGAGAAATAAGAAATAGAAGGAAAAAAATGGAAACGAAGCTTTTGTAAGTAAGGAGGGAGGAGGGGGTGAAGGGAGGGGAGGGGAATGGGAAAAACAGAAGCAACAAGATATATCATGTACAGGTACAACTCTCCTATGATGAATGTTATCACTATGTACATCTAAAATGTACCATTAAAATAAAAATAAAATTAAAAAAAAGTCGACTTACTCTAATGACACCTGCCTGAGCATGGCTCAGGGTTGTCAGTATGTAAACAAATGTGCTGCCTGAGTGCCCCACAAGAAAAAAAACTCTTACATAGTTAATAAAATCTATTTTTTTAGATTTATTTGGGTGCCTTACAGTTTGCAAAAATATATTTTAAAGTATTTTAAGTCCAGTTTCAAATAATGTTATATCTCTTCATGAATAGTGCAAATACTTAAAATAGAATACTGCCAATTTCTTCTTGTCATCCCTTACAAGAATTAGGTCATTTGTTTTACTTATCCATAAGCTAGAAGAACCAAATATATTGTCTATGTTATTATTTTGGATAAACTGTTTGTTTTAATACATTAAGAATAAAATACATGTTATTTTACCTTTATTCATTCTCTAACAATTTTATTTTCATTATATAGATCTGAGGATTTGAATTTTTCTTCTATCCAAAGAACTTTCAACTTTCTTGCAAGGCAGGACTATGGGTGACAAGTATTCTCAATTTTTGTTTGAGCAAGTTTTTATTTTTCCTTCACTTTCAAAGGTAATTTGACTGAACACAGAATTTTAGGCTGCTGTTTTTTTCAGCCAACACTTGAAGTACTGTATGCTATTCTACTATTTGTTTGTTTTTTTTTTTTTTCCCTTTCCCAATTACTGAAGAGAATTTCAGTGTTATTCTTCTTATCCTACTTTGAGTGCAGGTAAGATTTTTCCCTGTCTTTTAATGTTTTTTTTTTTTCCTTTATCTTTGGTCTTCTGAAACTGAATATTATACACTCAGGTGCATTTTCTTTGAATTCATCCTGAAGCAGGAAGAAAGGATGTGGCTAAAACTAGCTGGGAAAAGAGGCTTGACAAGATCCTGGGACACGCGCACAGAACAATTCCCAGGCCCTACATGTGGACTTCTTATCAAAACTCAAGCAGGTAGTTAATAGGATGACCTGGATATGATGCCTGCATAGGAAATACAAAAAAAGAGACCATCAGTATTAAATGCTTGCTAACATGCCTCTACATGATACCCCATCCTACATTGTAGGGTGTATTTTTATTTTTATGTTTCCTACTTTTCTTGGCTCAAGCTTGCTCTACAGAACACGTTGTTTCCTCCTACCCTTCTATATTTTTCCTACCTCAAATGAATGTGAAACTTTGCTCACATTTATGTTTTTGTTGTTGTTGTCGTTGTTCTTTGTTCAGGACAGAAAGAATCTAGAAATCACCTCTAAAAGGAGACCCCAGCATCCCAGAATCTGGCAACATATTTGGCGTAGCAAGCCAGGGGTTGCAGGTAAGGCCCTTGGGCACACTTCTCTCTCTCTCTCTCTCTCACTCTTTCTGTCTCTCTCTCTCCCCTTCTCCCTCTGTTCATTCCTTTTTGTGCCCAAAGTCCCACCTGTGCTTTTCCCCTAATGGACTTTTCTTTTTCAGGGTGTTTCATCCTATTTCTCAGAGTGTTATTTCATACCCTAGAGAGACAGATTTCATATAAAAGAAACTATGTGATATTTAAACTTGTGTGCCTGAGTTACTTCGTTCAATATTACAGTCTCAAGATGCATCCATTTTCCTATAAATTATTCAAGTGTATCCTTTTTTACATCAAAGTAGTACTCCATTGTGTGTAAATACCACATTTTCTTTATCCATTCATCTGTTGATAGACATATAGGATGTTTCCAAGATTTAGCAATTGTGAGTTGTGCTGCTATATACATAATTATGGTATGATGTCTTTAAATCTTTCAGAAACAGACCTAGAAACAGAATAGCAGGGTCAAATGGGATTTCTACTTTTAGTTTTCTGAGGCATCTCCATACTAATTTCCATAGTGTTTGTATCAGTTTATAGTCTCACCAATAGTGGAGGAAGATTTCTTTTCTCCCAACAGCATCACCAGTATTTGTTATTGGTTGATTACTTGATGGTAGCCATTCTTTCTGGATGGAGATGAAATCTCAGTGTTGATTTAATATGTATTTCTTGAATGTCCAGCAATGTAAAACATTTGTTCACGCATTTTCAACCGTTTGTATTTCTTCACTGAGATTATTCATCTCAGATACTAGATTTTTAATTGGGTCTTTAAATTTGAGGAGGTCTACTTTTTTGAGTTTTTACATATTCTGGATATTCGTCCTTTGGTTGAAGAGTAGTTGGCAATTTTTTTTCCTGTTGTGTAAGATGTCTCTTCACTCTGTAAGTGGCTTCCTTTACTGCACATAAGCTTTTAATTTGATGTCATCACATTTGTTGATTCTGGTGTTATTTCTTGTGCAAGCATGGTTTTGTTTAGAAAGTCTTTGCCTACAGCCATGTCTTCAAATGTTTTACCTATTCTGCTTTCCAGTAGATTATTTCTTTTCCACTGTTTAAACCTTTGATCTGTTTTAATTTTACCTTAGTGTGTGGTGAGAGGTAAGAGTCTAAGTTCGACTTTCAGAATGTGAATAGCCAGTTTTCCCACCACCATTTGTTAAAGAGCCTATCTTTCCCTCAGTGAAGGGATTTGGCCCCTTTGTTAAAAATAACACAGCTTAGTATGACAACAGTTGTTTTTATATCTTCTATTCTTTTCCACTGATCCATGAGTCTGGGTTTCTGCTGTTTTTGTCACTGAATGTTTGTAGTGGAAATTGAGGTTTGAGACTGTGATGGCCCTTGCTTTGCCCTTTTTTGTCAAGAATTGCTTTTGCTATTCTAGGTCTCATCTGGCTCCATTTGGATTTTAGCATTGCTTTCTCCAGTTTGGTAAGAAATGTTATTGGTATTTTGATTGGGATTGTGTTAAATATATATACTATATATATATATATATATATATATATATATATATATATATATACACACTATATATATATACTATATATACAATATATATACACTATATAGTGTATATATACACTATATATACTATATATACAATATATATAGTATATATACACTATATATACACACTATATATATACACCATATATAGTATATATATATATATACTATATATATAGTATATATACACTATATATATAGTATATATATATACATATAGTACGCCATATACATATATATATAGAGAGAGAGTACAGTAGTACCTTGGTTCACGAATATAATTTGTTCTATGATTTAAGAAAAGATGCCCACATTTGTGTTTGCATGGGAAAGATGGGCATGGTCAAGTTTGTCACCTATCCAGGGTTTGCAGACAAAAAACAAATTTTGGCAAATGCTTCTGTTTGTGAATCAAGTTATTTGCAAACAGTAGTGTTCATGAACCAAGGTGCCACTGTATGGCTCTTTCTAATATATTGGTTCTACTCATCCAGAAAATGGGATATCTTCCCATTTTCTCAGATTCTCTTCAATCTCCTTTTTCAAAGAACTATAATTTTCATTGTAGAAGGCTTTTAATTCTTGGTTAGGTTAATTCCTAAGTATTTCCTTTTTCTTGATGCTATTGTGATGTGTACTATTTCCCTAATTTCTATCTTTTTGAGTGTGTTATGGGTCTTCAGGAATGCTATTGATTTCTTAGTGTTAACTTTGTATCTTTCTACACTACCAAATTTGTATATTAGTTCTAGGAGTCTTTTGGTGGAGTTTTTCGAGTCTTCTACATAGAGTATCATGTCATCAGCAAATAATGATAATTTAAATTCTTCCTTCCCTATTCATATCACTTTTATTTCTTTCTCTTATTTTTCTAGCTAACGTTTCAAGAACTATCTTAAACAGAAGTGGTGATAAAGCACATCCTTCCCTTTTTCTGATTTTAGAGGGAATGCTTTCTGCTTCTCTCCATTTAGTATGATGTTGGCCATTGTTTTGTCATAGATGAGTTTTATCCAGTTTAAGTAAAGACTTTCTACACCTATGTTCTTCAGTTGTTTTTTTTTTTTAATCGTGAATGGATGTTGGATTTTGTCAAATGCTTTTTCTGTGTCTATTGAGATGTTTGTGTGGTTTTTGTACTTATTTATGTTTATGTGGTATGTTACCTTTATTGATTTGAACCATTCCTGTACACCTGGAATAAATCTTACCTGCTCCTGATTCATGATGTATGACATTTTTGATGATTTGCTCCATTGTGTTTGGCAGTATCTTATTCAGGATTTTTGTGTCTGTCTTAGTTACTTTTCTCACTGCTGAGACAAAATACCTGATGCCCGAAGGAAGGAAGTTAAAAGAAGAAAGGGTTACTGTAATACAGTTTATAAAGGTTTCAATCCACAATAGGCTGACTCCAAAGCAGGGTGGCATGACACAGGGGCATCACAGAAGAGAAACAGCTCATTGAAAACAGAGGACAGCAAAAGCAAGTGACAAGCCATGACCACACCTCTTTCTGTTCCTTATTTAGGGAGCAGCCCTGGTGAAAGTGCTGTGTTTTTTTCCAGTGAAGAGTAATTGCTACTGTTATAAAATTTCACTCTTCTGTTAACTTAAGTGCAAATTATACCAAGCATAACACGTAGACAAACTCACTGTCTGAACATTCATTATGGTGGCTATTTGTTGATTCTGTTGATATTTATATAGGAAAGCAACTCATTTTACTCCCTCCATCTCAGGAAATCCTTGACATCTGTGAGGCATCCAGTTAATCTCTCAGTGTTTCCAAGTTTTTTTCCCAAATTTCTACATTAAGATGCTAATAATCACCATCCTCATTACCTGAGGTGCTGGAGAGTCTAAAATAAGAATTATTGATATACTGGAACAATGGGAGCTTATGAAAGTTTAGTTTAATGTGATGGAAATCTGGAAGACAGATTTTATTCAGACAGAAAATCCTTAAAAACAGATTATAAAAGAGTGAATAATTTTTTCTTGAAATATACATTTAAAATGCTGTAGAAGTTTTATCGGGATAACTTTTCTAGAGATTTCATAGCAACAACTGCTTGTCCTTCTCCATGATGGTTCCATCACAGTTAGGTGTTCAACAGAGGCAGAATAAACCTCTTGAAATTAATAGGCCATTTATTACATATTGATTTTTCCAAGGATGATGGTTTCCAGAAAAATAATAATATGAAAATGTAACTAATAACATCATTCCAGTATGACTTGAAGGTATAGCAATAAAATGAGTTGATCAATGTGAAATATTTTACTCTATTTGAATGGCAGCTATTTTACAGACTAAATTCATTATTCCATAGTATCATGATTACCTTAATTGTACACACATTCAGAAAACTTTCATTTGGTTTTCACTTTGAGGCTGAAGCAGGAGGGTTGCAAGTTTGAGCTCGAAAATAAAAAATAATAATGGATTGGGGATATAGCTGAGTGTGAATGCCCTCAGTTTAAATCCCACTGCAAAAAAAGAAAGATCTAAAGAGAGAAAAAAGGAAGAAAGAAAATAGAGGAAGAAAGAAAGAAAGAAAGAAAAAACAGAGAGAAAGAGAAAAGGAAGGAAGACTTAAAAACACAAAGGATCAAAAATAAGCCCCTGATATATGTTTATTTGGACTCATTTTCTTCATCTCATATTTTAGCACATTTGGTATTTCCTTTTGTTTTTGAATTTTGCCAACTGTAATCTGCCCATGTTAAGTGAGATAGAGGAAAATAGAGAGAAATGAGACTTGGAGAGGGTTTTATTTAGTAAAACAGCATTACCCGAGGCTTCAAAGTAGTTATTGAGAGATTCTCTGTTCATAAGGTTAAAAAAAAAAAAAGAAAAGAAAAAAAAAGAAACCTTTTGGAGAACAGACATTTAATTTATGTGACATATATATCTAAATCTTTTATAATTATTCTGCTGAAAGGAAACATAATTGCAAACAAGTAGAAGTCAAAGCAGATTTTTTTCTGTGTAGTGGAAATCTTTTATAGTTTTGTTTCAGCTAACTACTTCATTAATGATTTATATATATGTATACAGCTGTGGGAACCATAACATTATCTGACGCACTCAGAGAACAATTACACATGAAAAGATCTGTGCAGCTCAAGGGAAAATCTATGAAATTACTTATTGCCTTAACTTCAACCCTATTAAATCCAAATCATTTAGAAATATAATGTGATGTTTTATCAAGCTTCTGGCTTATAATGTTGCCAATTTTGAAAGAAAAATTGAGATTGTTATTGTACAAAATGTTTGCATACTTCTCCAGTGCACAGCATGCAGAAACATCAAAGCTTATTAAACAAAGTAAGCACTTTATTATTAAGAAAAAAATTCATAAAGCATTTCTGCTTTTGTGCATCTGTTATGCGTGAAGAATGAAAATTTACAGAGTAAAACAATTTACAAGCCAAACACATATTTTCATTATCTTATCATTATATTATTCAAGGATACTGATAGTTTTAAGTTAACAGTCATATAATGCCAGTTTCTCAAAATATTATGCCTAGTTCCACACAATTATTTTTACAATATTGTTTATTTACCTCTAAATATTCAAACTGTATTTTGACATAGTTTATTTTAAATCACCACTTCTTTCTTCTGTGAGTAATTTTTTTCTGAATTTTAATGACCTAATATTATCAATTATTTCTGGACTCTTTCATAGATAGATAGTTAGATACCACCAAAAATGTGTACACATTTCAGGAAAAAAAAAACTTGTATAAATATTTTAATACTAAATTTATTGAGACATCATGAGATTAGTACAAGTTACTTTTGGCCTGCACAATTACAAGAGGTGCTCAAACTGGTGGCCGTTAGCTTTCAGCCATTTATTAGTATGGCAAACTGCTTCTTGGATAACCTTGATCATTGAGATTGATGCACACACATTTTCAATTTCTTCTCTGAGGCCCAGCAGTGCAGTGGGTTTTCTGAGATATACAATATCCTCTTTGGTTCCCCATAAAAGAGTAACACTATCTGTTTAAAAAAAATCATACTACTTTTCTTTTGCCAAAGTGTGTACACTTTTTTATGGTGGACTCTCTCTCTCTCTCTCCATATATATATATATATATATATATATATATATATATACACACACACACACACACACACACACACAGACACACACACATATGACTTTGAAGATTGAACATTTTAATCCTTAATTCTCAATTTATATTTACAGATTATGTGTATTGGGAATTTCAGGAAAGTTAATATTTCCTAATGAAAATTTAATATTAACTGATGTGATGATTAATCTTAATTATCAAGTTGATTGACTTTGTAGCTGCCTAGGGGATTGGTAAAGCACACTTCTGGGTGTATCTGGTTGGGTCATGAGGCATGATTTTGGGTACTATATATGTTCATTGATACCCTTTCTGGAAGTGTGTGCCTGCTTTGCTCTCTGGACACCATGAACTGAGCACTTTTGTTATCCCAAACCCTCTGCCATGATGTTTCTCCCTCAGAGACAATTAACCATGTATCAAATCCTCTAAAATTCTAAATCAAATAATCCTCTCCTCCTTTATGTTGTGGGCGCCATTTAATTTGTCCCAGCAATAGAAAATCTGACTAATACATAAAATAAGTACCAAAGGTCCAGACATTGGGGTAAAACTGAACAAAATAAACCTCTCCTCCTTCGAGTTATGGGCATTGGATAGTATATATCAGTGACTAGGAAGCTAATACAAGAAAAAATCGTACCAGGAGGCTCATTGCTGTGACCGTATGTGAATATGTTGTTTACTAGTCTTTGGAGTTGATTTGCTGGAAGAGTTAGGAAAGGTTTGGAGATTCAGGCAAAAGAAGCCTCACAATGATAGCTGAATGCGTTATTCTGCTTAGAGCTCCGAAGATCATAATGCTGATAAAAACATCAAACAGTAACATAAGGCTCAGGAGATTCCAACTGAGAATATAGACTTTATTGGTAATTACACTATGGGCAAAGTGTGTTTTACTCTGGCAAAATTCTTGTACATTTTGCCTATGTCTTGAGACTTTACAGTAGACGGTGACTAAGGGTGGTGGACTGACTGATCTAGTAGAGAAAATTTCAAAGTGGTCCAAAATTGAGATAGTGACATGGATGCTGCTAGCTGTTTAACCAGTGTTATAGTGACAATCAGAAAAAAAAGAGCAGAACAGAATGTTTTGAGAACTTGCATTTTGGCCCACAAATGGCCTTATATAAAGTCAGAGACAAAGAAACTGTAGTTTCTAAAGATATTGGAGTAATTAAAAGAAACATAGTTCTCTGTACAAGGACAAGAAGAGATACAAGCCTTGAGGGTATGTAAGGAATCAACAAGATTCACTCATTATGAGCTCAAGTTACAAAGTCATACGGTTTTATTTGAAAGGAGCATTCCTCCTGGGCATACTGTTTAAGAAGGGTCACTTAGTTAGCTGGTTCCTCATGATTTACCTCATTATATTTGGCCATCCATGTATTAAGAGTTTGGTATAGCCATGGTCCAAAGGGGCCCAACTTCTGCTTAAAATGGCAACAAACGTTGACATCTTCTATGTTATGCTGGTTTTATAGGCACACTAAGTATGACAGTTCTGGAGTAATAGAGACTTCTGCCCAGATTTCGAAGGAAGACCTAGGACATCAGACAAAGAACCCCTAAAGGGGGCAGTGAGTAAAGCCACTTTGGGGACCTAAAGAAGGTGGAGATATCAGGAATGTAGAATGTATTCCATGAAACACTGAAGACTGTGAAGGGAGCCAGTTCAAGGGAGAGGTCTGATAGGCTGCAACAAGTAATGCCACTGGGGTGCAGCCATTCAGATTCTCTGGAACTTGTATTTCACCTTTGGGTGCCACAGACATTGGATGTAATGTTTGTTCTGCTACTTTTTGGTCTGATTCTTTTTTATACCCCTACTCCTCTCTTTTGGAATCAGAATATTTACCCTGTGCCTTTGTATCATGGGATACTATAACATGTTTTTTATTGTTATGTGGGTTCACAGGCAATAGTATGACTTGAGCCCCAGAAGAAACTTTGGACATAGACTTTTGATCAACGCTAGAATTGTTGAGACGTTGGAGATGGGATTATTGCATTTTGAGTTGGACTGTTGTATCATGTAAGGCAAAATTATTCACGTGTTACTGTGTTTATTTGCAGAATAAATATGGTTTAAGGAGATACATTTGGATTTCAAGTTGACTAGGAGGTAGGATATGATCGGTAATCTTAATTATCTTGCAACCTGCTTGGAGATTAGTAAGGAATCATTCTGAATGTGTCTGGGTGAGCCATAAGGTGTGCTGTTATATGTGCACTTCCCCTCTGTCACAGTTCCCCTGCTCTGCTTCCCAGCCACCATCAACTGAGGAGCATTATTATGCCACAACCTTCTGCCACGATGTTCCTGTCTTGGAGCCAGCTGTCTATGGATGGAATCCTCTGAAATTATGAGCCAAATCTCTGTTTCTAGAAGTCATGTGTGTCATATATTTTTTTCCAGTGACATGAAAGCTGAATAATATAAGTAACTTCAGATTTTCCTGGTACTTATAAATCAACTGTAATTGATGATATAAAATATGAAAGAGAAATTTAAAAAAACAGAATTTTGTTTGTTAACACACTTCTTAGAAATATATATCTTTAGGTTAGTTGCACAAAAATATAGTTGTTGTCAGTTATAAGAGTCATGCCTAATGCAATTACACCTTCACTTTTTTCCTGTGAAAGTTTTACTGAGCAAAACATGACTTGGAGCTAAAGTAACCTATATCTTATGGACAGCAATTTCTCATGAAAGAAAATGAGAAAATGTACATATGACTGCATTAAAATCAGATAAGATTATAAATTTAAAATAAGACTTTGTATTGTCCCATTAGGAATTAATTTTTCTTTAAACTTTCTGTATAAAACAAAATCAGTGTGTATTCTGTTCTATAGCAATTCCATGACTCTAATTAAAACAAAATATTTACTTTAAAAATAGAAGCTGTGGTCTGGGGATTTAGCTCAGTGATTAGAGTACTTGCCTTGCAAGTCCAGGGTCCTGAGTTTGATCCCCAGTACCGAAAAAAAAAAGAAGAAAAATGATTTCACATGAAGAAATTTTAATAGTTTGATATTCATAATTTAGTGGATGAGACCAAAACAAAATAATATTTAAAAATACGTATAAACGCTTCCAAAGAAAAAATTATGCTTCTTTTGGTCTGTGAGTTTAAATAAGACTTCTAACAATATTAACACATATGAAAAATATTCACTGGGAAAAAAAACTTATCCTTTACATATAATTTCTTTTGATCAAAATTTCAACCATTTCTATGAGAGAGAAATTTTCATGCTTTCAGAGCTTATGTCTTTGTAATTTATAAAAGTACAGAAGTTATCATTTACAATTATGATTCCTTAATAGCAATTGGCCATGAGATCATAAAGTTTTGTTTCTTATTTCCTAATAATTTTAGACCTGGATCACATAAAAATAAATCTTCAGATTTTCACTTTTAGATGGAAGGGAGGAACTGCAAAACAAAGTACTCTTTCTCTAATTCTCTTGTAGTCTCTAATAAAAGAACTATTAAAATTTTGGAAAAAGCACAGGTTAATAAAAAAAGCAGCAAAATATTTCAAAAGCAGCAAATAATCAAGAAAATTATAGCAAAGTCAAACAATTTAAGAAATATCATATAATTAGCTTTAAATATGGAAGTTGAGATAAGAAACAGATAATATGGAAGAGCAAATTATTAAAAAAGAAAGTGTCAAAGGTCTACTCAATGTATAGACTTTAGAAACTATGATGGTGATCTCACAAAAGCACGAGAATTTTAACTAACATTATCAAATGTGCAAAGCAATCTAATTGGATATCATAATATTGATGCTCTTCTGAAAGGGCAAGTAGATATTGAAGAGACACATATGAAACAGAGGAAACCAACAATGGGACTAAATTTCTCTGAGAGAAGTGCAGGTTCTAAAACAAATCAAAAGTTAGTGGAGTAGATTTTAACTCAAAAGACAGAGGAATACAATACAACTCACGACCAGGTGGAGTGCATCTCAGTACAGCAGATGCAGTAAAATCTGGGAAGAAATATAAGCTTAGGATTATCTTTCCATCTCTTCATAAGTAGAGGGTACAAAAAACTGAAGAAAACATTTTAAAGACGCCTAAAAGTATCGACATTGTTAAGGGAGTTAAAAGTATGTGCATTATATAAATGTGAAAGAAAAAAGTGTCTAGACAGAGCTGCAGGGCTTCCATAGGGTGAAAATCCTACAAATATTTCGCATGGAAATTATGCCAGTGTGTTGAACATTTTTTCATATATTTATTTGCCATTTTTATTTCTTCATCTGAGAAATGTTTATTCATTTCAGTTGCCCATTTTTGGATTGGGTCTTTAAATTTGGGAGCTTTAATTTTTTTGAGTTCTTTGTGTATTCTAGATGTTAGACCTTTGTCTGATGGATAGCTAGCAAAAATTTTTTCCCAGTGTGTGGGTTTTCACCCTGCTCTATTGGTGATTTCTTTTGCTATGCAAAAGCTTTTTAATAGCATGTTATACTAATATAAGAAAAAATGTATTCCCAACGCAAAAGTCCAAGAAAGAAACTTTATTAGAAGAAAAACGTACCCCAAAGAACCCCAGAAAGCCTCCACAAATGCTTTGTGGTGTAGAGCAATTCAGATTAAATAAAATGAAGAGCTAGAGGGTGAAAGAAAAGTAAAATTATAGACTTATGACAATAAATCAAGGGGCAAAGAGGTAACGAGAAGTTAACTAAGAAGTTAACTAGAAAGTGCACAAAACACAAGCTATTATGGATAAAAAATTGATATGTAGCATCAGGAAAGTCTAAACATAATTACAGTGAACACATCTATGAAGTCCCAAGTAACAGAGGCAGGAGGATCACTGTGAGTTCAAGGCCAGCCTGGGCTACAAAGTGAACTCAAGTCCAGCCTGAACTACATAGTGAGACTGTGTCTCAAAAAAAAAAAAAAAAAAAAAAAGCAAAAAACAAAAAATAAATTCTGATTAATTAGAAAAAGTAGATTTAGAAGGTGAAGACAATGCCCTATGTGAGTAACTTATGTTCCTAAAGTAAACAATGCAATACACAGATCAAGAGAATAATTAAAATATATAATACTGTAATTTTCCATGGAATGAAGAAAGAAGTGAAAGAGCTTCCAGAAGACACTGACACAGAATGGTCACATTAAGACGTATTTCTTGATAGCTAGTAGAATTTCAACATAAACAAATTTTTTTTCCTAAAGAAAGTAAAACATAATTCAAGAATTCTTTACACAGAAAAAAAATTGAAATATGATGGTAATAAACATCCTCAAACATGAAAGAGTTTAGGAAGGAATAATACAGAAATTTTCTTGAAACAGACAACAAATCCAAAACTACTTTATGAAATAAAATAAAATAAATTGAGAGATAGATAAAAATGAACAAATTGAGGTAGGAGTAGTGGCACAGGCCTGTAATCCCAGCATTCTGAGAGGTTGCAACAGGTGGATCACAAGTTTGAGTACAGCCTGAGATACTTAGTGACTTAGTGAGATCCGGAACCAAAAGTAAAAATTTAGAAAACATCTGGCGATGTGGGCCACAGCAAAAGCCCTGAGTTCAATCCTCAGGACTACAAAGTAAAAAGAGAAAATGATCAATTCTTACAATTATACATTTCTAAAAACTATAGGAATGCAACAAAATGTAAATACCTAAATCTTTGTGTTGTGAAAATAACATAAACAACAAGAAACAAAGAAAGAAAAAGGGTGGAAGTTAGGATAATGCATAAGAGGTCTAATATTTGTATTCTGTAATAGAAAACAGATACAGTATAACTTTTGAAATAGAAGTCAAATATATAATAAATATAACAGTTTTTCAAGATTATATATATGTAGAGATAAATTAGAGAAAAATGTAGTATGATGAAGCAACATTTATTTGAATTTTCAACTGTACTTTCAGGTTTAGTTCTGTTCTTTGTTCTGTTTAATCCATGTAAACTTATATTAAATACTTATTCTTAAATAACACATGTATTAAAATTCAATATTTATAAAATATTCTATTAGCAATTTGTGTATCTGATATATCTACTTTTCTTATCTGCCTGCATAAATGTCTATCAGTCATCTGCCTGACTACTCATCTATCTTATATATTTCTAATTATGTCTCTGGAATTATATTCAGCTATTGTGCATATTTTGTGATGATACCATACAGTTTGTTTATTTTCTCTACTTTTTATTAATTTCTTAAATTGTGCATCTTATGCAAATAATTTTAATAAGAAAAATAAATTGATTTTTGTGGTACTTAGGATTGAGCCCAAGGCCTTCACACTAAGCCACATCCCCAGCCCTTTTTTATTTTTATTTTTTTTTAACTTTGAGACAAGCTTGTTTGCCCTGGCTGGGCTTGAATTTGCTGTCTTTCTACTTCAGCCTTCAGAGTTCTGGAATCACCAACATAGATTAATTTTATTATAAAAAATCCAATTTGATAATGTAGGATGGAATGGTTCCATGATTTTAAAATGTCCTAATCCCTCAGTCCTCAATATAAGGTAAATTTATTATTTGCAGTAGTAATGGAAAGTATGCACTTTCCTTGTACTTTAATGAGAATTATACATGATCCACGAATGCTTTGAACAACACTGAAAATTTTCATCTAGCATTTGCCCAGAAATCCTTAGTGACTCGGAAATCACTATGTGAAAATGCTGCCTTTTCCATTTTTTGACATATCTACATTTTCATTTACCTTTTATATCAGTTGAAATGAAGTGAGTCCATTTTAAAACAAATATCTTTACACATGACAACACTTCTTTTCTTTTAAAAGAGCTTTTTTTTCTCTTCATTTAAAAAAATTTGAAAGTTCTGCAATTTCTTTAGTATTCTCTGGAGATTATATATGAGAAATAAATTTGTATCATATATAAACTAATCACTCTTGCGATATTTTATTGTAGCATATAAGCAAAAGGAAAGACAAAAAAAATGGTACTTAAAAGTGAGATGTCAGCTGGGGATTATACTCAGTGGTTAGAGTGCTTGCCTAGCAAGCACAAAGCCCTGAGTTTGATCCCCAGCACACACACACACACACACAAAGTGAGATGTGGTTATAATGTATTTAAAAATTTCAAAGCAGCTTTGGAAATGGGTAAAGGATGGAAACTGGAGTACAAAATGTTATTCTTGTGAAGGCTTATAAGACAAATGTAGACTTAGCTTCAAACTTAAATATCTTTAAAATGGTCATGACCAGGGCTGGGGGTTTAGCTCAGTGATTAGTGTGCTTGCCTTGCAAGCACAAGGGCCTGAGTTCAATCCCCGGCACCACAAAAAAAAAAAAAAAAAAAAAAAAAAAAAAAAAAAAAAAAAAAAAAAAAAAAAAAAAAGGTCATGACCAGAATGTTGGTAGACATACTGACAGCGGTGGTAATTCTGAGGTCTTAGAAAGAAATAAGGTATAGTGTATTGGAAAGTAGAAAAAAAAAATTCCTTTTATAATGGGACAAATAACATGACTGAATTGTGTCACTTATCTGCTTATCCCTGTGCTTTGTAGAGTGCAAATCTTAGGAATGATGAACTAGGGTACTTGATTAAAAAAAAATGTACAAAGTGTGGATAATATTGCATCACTTCTCTTGATGATGCAAAATAAAATGCAAGAAGAGAGAAATAAAGACAGAATTTATAAAAAAATAGAAGCAGAATTTAAATGTATGGAGAATTCTCAGCCTTGCTATATGAAGAATTAAGAGGCATGTTTGGTACAGAAAAGGGAGGAATTGGCCAAGTTATGGTTTGAAAAAGATTAGAACAGATAAGCAGAAGTTAGGTACTGTTTATTAAGGTAATAGAAAAACGACCCTGAGGACATTTGAGAGATTATCAAAGCTGCCATCACGACACAGGCCCAGAGAACTCAAGCTTGAAGGGAAATCTATGTTGAAACTTGGAGACCTGCAGGACCTCGCACTTTTTACTCTTCATGACCTCAAGTCTCTCCTTTCTGCCTTCTGATGCAGTAATCAGCCACAACAGTTGTAATATTCATTGTAAACATATATGCATCAAACGTTTGTGCACCTAATTTTATTAAACAAAAACTTTTTGTCATAAAAGAACAGTTAAACACTACTACAATCATAGTGAAAAACTTTAATGAACTAATAAACGGATTGACCGAGCAAAAACTCAACAAAATAATAAGATTTGAACCATATTATTGAACAAACGGACCTAACAGATATTTACAGAGTATTTCATCCAACTACTGCAGAATACACATTTTCCCCTTAACAGCCCACAGTCCTTTCTCCAAAGCAGACCATATCTTAGATATTAAAGCATGTTTAAATAAATAAAAATAATTAAGATAATATCTTGCATCCTATCAGACCACTATGACGTAAAAATGGATATCAACATGAAGATTAAATGTATATTTCAGAACAATAAATGTGTCATAGAAGAAAGTAGGGGAAAATTAGTTTCTAGAATTAAATGACCATGGCAGTACAATATACCAAAATCTCTGGGGCACAATGAAAGCAGTAAGAGGGAAATTTATAACTGTGAGTGCTTACATTAGATAAATAGAGCATTTCTAATGAAGTAACCCAGTGATGTATCTCAAAGTCCTAGAAAAAGATAAAACAATCCAAATGCAAAACTTACAGAAGGAAAGGTAGTATAAAGATCAGAGAAGAAATCAAAGAAATTGAGATTAAAAAATACAAAAGATCAATGAATGAACATGTTGGTTCTTGGAAAGGATAAATAAGATGAATAAATAAAGACTAAGGCAAACTTACCAAAAAAAAAGGAAAGAAAGCAAACATATCAATTTAACTATAAACGAAAAAGGCAAAATCACAATGGACTCTGATGACATCCAGGATTATAGAAAACAGTTTGAAAATGCATATTTCAATGTAGGAGAATCTGGAGGAAACTGATAAATTTCTAGACACATATGACAAAAAACTGAACCAAGAATATACCAGAACCCTAAATATATAAAGAGCAGGCAATAAAATTGAGGCAGTAAAAAAAAAATGGAGGCAGTAATAAAAACTCTGCCAACTAAGAAAGGCCTAGAAGAGAGTGAATTCACACCTGATATTTACCAGAAGGTGAAATGGGAACTAATGTCAATACTTCTCAAACTCCTGTATGATAGTGAAAGGGAAGGCACATTACTTTGAAGCCAGCCATACCCTGATACCAAAACTGAACAAGACCACAACAAAAAAGAAAACTGCTGGCCAATATTCTTAATGAACATAGATGCAAAAATCCACCACAAGACACATGTAAACAGAATGCCACAAATCACTAAAAAGAAGATACATCATGACCGAATCAGCTTCATCCCAGGGATGAAAGAATATTAAAACAAATAAATCAGTAGCATAATACTCTATTTAAAAAGAAGTAAGGATAAAAATCAATTAATCACCTAATAGATGCACAAAAAGTCTTTGACAAAGTACAGCTCTCATTCACAATATAAATGCTGATTAAAACAGATAGAGAAGGGACCCAACTCAAAGCGATAAAAAGCCATTTATGATACACCCATAGCTAACATCATACTGAATGAGCAAAAACTGAAATCATTTACAGTAAAGTCGGGAATATGACAGGGTGTCTACTTTTACCACTCTAGTGTATTACTAAAAAATATAGACAGAACACTGATTAAAGAGAAAGAAATAAGAGGGACATGAATAGGAGGAAAATAAAACTATCTTGAATTTCACGTGTATGATTCTTCCCATAGAAGATCCAAAAACATCCACCAGAAAAGTCTTGGAATGAATAAATGAATTCAGCAAAGCGGCAGGTTATAAAATCAACACACAAAATTAGTAATGCTCTGGCAGAACAGTAATAAACCTACAGAGAAAGAAATCAGGAAAAAATCCCATTCATTGTAGCATCAGAAAACCTCTATAAGGAAAACTATACTACTCTGTAGAAAGGGACTGAAGAGGACTTTAGGAAATGCTGTGACATTCATGTTTCTATGAGACAATATATATTGTCAAGATGAATGTATTATCAAAATTGATACACAAAATTTATTCTTAAAAAGGTATCAAAGGCATTCTTCAGAGACCTAGAAAATAAACAATACTAATATTCATATGGAACAAGAAGAAACTCAGAAAGGCCAAAGGAATCATGATAAAAATAAAGAACAAAGTGGAAGACATTATAATCCTGGATTTCAAGTTATACTATAAAGTGACAGTAACGAAAACAGCATGGTAACAACCCTAACCCTAACACAAAAATAAAGGTATAGACCAATGGAATAGAACAGAAGTCACAAAAACAGCCCTATGCACCTTTAGCTCTCTGATCATTGGCACAGGGACAAATAATGTACTCTGGAAAAAAAAGATAGTCTCTTTAATATATGGTGTTCAGAAAACTGGTTATCTACTTGTCAGAGAATAAATATACCTGTGGATCTGGAGTAAAATCAGATGAAAATGAAACAAAGACCTAGAGATGAAAACAGAATTACCAAATCTGTTTGAAGATAAAACGCAAAAAATATTTGAAGACATAGATCAAGGCCAAGCTTTCCTGAACAGAACCTTCACTGAACAAGAAATAATTCCAAGAATCAACAAATGGATTAGATCAAATTAAAAAAGCTTCTTCAAAGCAAAAGCAACAAAAGAATAAAAAGACCATACAGTACATGGGGAAAATATTTGCCAACTACTCCTCTCATAGAGAATTTCTAGAATACATCAAGAACTCCAAAAAGGTCCCCAAAATCAAAAGACCCAATTAAAAAGTGGGAAAATAAAAAGAATGCACACACACGAAAGAAGAAACACAAATAACCAAGAATTACATTAAAATGCTGCGCATCTATGGGCATTAGGGAAATGGAAATCCAAAGAATATTAAGATCCCATCTTACTGTAGTAAAAATGGCTATCGTCAAAGACTCAACAACAATAAATGGTGGTAAGGATATGGAGAAAAATAAATGTTTGTACATTGCAGGTGGGAAGGTTAACCAGTATAGCCATTATGAAAATTAGTATGAAGATTCCTCAGAAAACTGAAAACAAATTCCATATGACCCAACTCTACCTTTCCTGGGTTTCACTGGGAAATAATTTATTATATTCATCATATTGCAGTGGTATATGCATACCCATGTTAACAGCAGCATATACCACCATAGCTAAATTATGGAAACAGAATGTCAAAATTATATATATATATATAAATATATATATATATATATATATATATATATATATATATATCTCCTATATACAGATATCATATTGTGATGGACTTATTATTGTGGTCAACTTGTGCAGAAATGCTCAGCTGGACTGAGTTGGTGTGGTTCTGGATGTAGAAGATCTACCTGAAAGTTATTGCCCACACAGCATAAAGGAGAACGAGAGCAGAAGAGAGGCGCCAGTTGTTTCCCAGGAGAAGCTCTGTTGCAGCTGGTTCTCCTGAAATGAATCCAGCTGTTATCATAAAAGGAGCTTAGGGCCATGCTGTCATCAGGGTTGGCTGCTGTTCACTTTGGGGAGCTCTGGTCTTCATCTCTGCTGCAACCATCATATCCTGGTTCCAGTATAGATTTCTTCAGCCATTTAGTGCAGACACTGATGTACATGGGACATTGCTGTGGGCTCCCAGCCCTTGATTGGATCATTCGGGTCTCCAGTAAATAGACAGACATTTTGAACTGTTCCTGCATTTGACTTATGTGTGAATGCTGTAACTTGCAAATGCTCTTTTGCAAACCATTGACTCTAGAAAAGTAACTAACACATACACATATATGTGATGCATATATGATATGTATATAGATATAGATATATCATAAAAAGGAATATATTTGAGTCATTGATAGAAACATGGAAAAACTTGGGAGTTAATTTGGAACTATTACATTAAGCGAAATAAATCAGATAATAAAGGTTAAATGTTATATGGTTTCTCTAATATGAGAAACACAAAATATGAGTAATTTAAACACTTGTTTCCATTTAATTCATAAATCATGCCTTTATTGTTTCATTGATTCATCTGCAATATTAATTATTGTTGTGGTTCTTTTTTAAGTTTACCTTTTTGTCTGTATTTTCATCTTTATTCCTTTATTCTATTTTAAAAATTAGTCATGCTTTCTGTCTGCGTCTCTCCAGTTATTTAACCTACTGGCTAATTAGCTGTGTGTATTTATATGATTTGTAGTAATTGTTCTAGGATTCATCTTTAATATATATACATCATCAAATCATTTCTGTAAGTACCTACAAATGTGTCATTATATCATCCCCTCCAACACTGAGTTATTTTCATAAAATATACTTCTATATTTTATTTGTCACTTTTTTATTGCTAAGACAAAACACCTGGCAAACACAATTTAAAGGAGGAAATGATTTTTGGCTCATGGTTTTCGGGGTACTCAGTCCATAGTCATCTGGCTGTAGGACAGAAATGGTATGGGGGAAAGGCCTGGCAGAGGAACGCTACTGAACTCATGAAAGCCGGAACCGAGAGAGAAAGGGAGGGACCAAGGTCAAACCATACACTCCTCCAAGTAATACTTGTCCTCCAAACCAGATCCCACCTCCTAAAAACACATTCAACTATTAACACATTATTGTATTATTTTACTATTAACACACTATTGTGTTATTCTACTGATAAATATAGTTCATCCATATTCAAGATACTTTCCAAAATACACACCTCTGAAATCATTACAGTTTTAGGGAAAATTAAAAAACTAAACCATAACGTATATATATTTAAAATTTATATAATCTTTATTTTTCTTAAACACAAATTTCTATCTTTAAAAAAAAGGAATGAAAATTTATTTTTATATTAAATCAGATATTTGCCACTTTTAGTGTTCTTTTTGCAGAATCTTCTTATTGACTCAAATTTGTTTCTGTTATTTCCTTTGCTTATTTTAAAATTGTAATTGAGTATATGTTTATGGGGTATGATTTGATATTTTAACATATGTATACAGTATATATAATTATCAAACCAGGATAACTGACATACTACCACTTCAAAACTTTTTTTTTCCATTTGAAACATTCAGAGTCAACCCTTCAAGATATTATGAAATACACAATTAAATATTGTTAACTATGTTGAGGTGTTGGCCAGAGTTATGTATGAGATGGATATGCAGATGTAAGGGACTTTTGGAGCCACACATCCAAAATCTCCTGGAATGCATGGTTAGAGATTAAAAGATAGCCTACAGGGCCACAAGCCCCAGTAGGATCAAAATGCATTGGCTTGAAGAATGAGTGTTGGTGCCCCTTAAATCTGCTTTTGGAGACTCAGAATTATCTGTGGGCATTTTGTTCCTATTGTTGTTGTTTGCTGAGGACTGAGGTCTAATAGCGCAAAGACAATTTTCTGTTGATACAGCAATCTCTTTAGTTAGGTTGTGTTTTTCAGTGATATGTTCTTGGTTTTATTTTCCCATGTTTTATTTCCTACCCTTCCAATCTATTCAATTTAATTAGCTTTGCCCCGGTAACTGTGTGGTAAGTTGAGTATTTCTTCTGGTTATAATAGTATCAGCAAAACCAAACATATACAAATCATAAACATTAAAATTTGTTTTGATAATTTCACCCTTTTCTCAATAACCCCTTACGGACTATATCATACTGTGATGTGGAAATGAGGGCAAATGGAGGGGAAGGTTGAAGGGAAGGGGTATGTCAATGGAACTAGAGGAATTTAAGAGAAATATCAATAGGTAAAAAGTAAATAGAAATTCAAACACTGTTCGAGTTATTTTATAGCTGTGGTAAAGAGTTGGCAATGAGGGCATTTGAGCAAGTATTTGTGTAAGTAGGAGGATATATGCAGATGGATTCAAATGTATTTATAAATTGAAGGAAGTATGAGATTGTCAGTGCCTCTTAGTATGTTTGTAGGTAATTTTGTTTGGTTTCTTTACGCTCAACTTTGTTAAGGATTACCCTGACATGCCTTTAAATGGTACTGCTTAATTTATATTCCTGGTTGATTCTTATTCTCTAATGTATTTATTCAGTCTATGTTATTTTTATGTTATTAGGTAGATGGAGAAGAGGAGGGGGAAGAAAGGGAGGCAAGATTATGAGGAGTAGAGAAGGACAAAGAATAAGGTGGGAGAGAGTTGAAAGATACGAGGAAATACACCTTAAAGAGGGAGCAGTTCAAAAGGGAGACCCTTTGAAAGGAGAGACCCTTTGAAACTTAAATTATAATAATCTACCAATATCAATAAAAAAATCTAAAGATAGAAGAGAAATAAATGAGAGGAGAAAACAGAAATAGAAATAGAAGAAACATTCTAACAGGATGATCTAAATCCAACAAAGTGGCAAGTTTACAATAACTACAATTACCAAAATAGCAATAGAAATAAGAATAAAAGCCTTCACGCCTTCACTTTCCTGAGAGGATGTATGCATGGTCTGGGATGGGGAACTGGGTACCATGATCCGGAAGTGGAAGTGTTTCTCCCCTCTCATCTTCTAAACACTTGATTTTAGTTTAGCTGGATTATATTTTCATTTATTCTCCATATCAGATTATGTTTTACCCCCACCTCAGATAACTGCTTCTCTTCAGCACTTATACAGGGTCATTCATCATAGCTCTTGCCTCCTAGTTGGCCAACATGTACGCCCTGCACTTGGTATACTCTTAATTATTCTTCAAAACCATACCAGTTACACATTACATGTTTTGTTTCTCTCTGGAGTAGTTAAGGCCAGCTGTTATGTGTTCTTATAGCACACTTGCATCATGTGTTTACAGTATGTATCAAGACAGTAATTCATTGTTTCCTTTGCTGCATGTTTATATCCCATTTTTAACCTCCAAGATGTTAAAAGAAATGCCTATATTTTTTACAGTTTTATTGGTACCTACCACAGCATTTAGGGTGCTTTCTTTTGTTGTATAAAAAAATGATCATATGTGAAAGAAAGACTGCAACTGAAGAAAGTCAAGCACATCCTTTACTTCCTTTACCAATGCTAAATCTCTTAATTTCTTCATAGATGAACATACATATGGAATTTTAAAACAGTAACTGTACCTCAAATGGGCCTAATTTTTCAAAGTATGTACTTTATTTTACTATATCTCCTGAATTCTTGGTAAGGTTAATGTTGCCAGGTTTAAAAAGTTCTGTAAATTGAAATTGGTATCCAAGATTGATGGAGATCTGTGTCTGTGGTTATCTTTACTAAAAGCATTATTTTAACTACAGACTTGAGTGCATTTGGTATGTATCTTTGCTTAAGGCATTTTTTTTAGCACAAACAAAAATTCATAGATATATCTAAACTCCCAACTATAAATTCCATCATAACTAGATGAATATAAAGCTAAAGTTTTTTTTATTGTTAACATATTATTTAAATTACATTGGAAAACATATTTAAATAACATTATACATATAAACGGAGAAAGGCATTCTTCAACTTTTTCTCGTCACTATCAAATTTGTTAAGAGTTGTAAGCAGCCTGTACACTATCTAATATAATGAAAAATGTTTCAATTTGGTTCAGTAACTATTGGCAACTTATTTCCAGTAAAATATTAGTATTTCATATAGTGTTCAGTGATCCTGTCGTTACTGACAATATTTTTTTTAAATTAAGAGAAGACAAATTTATTTAGAGGACAATTTATTTAAAAATGTTGAAAAAGGGGAAAAGGAGAAGATAGATAGCTACTAGAAGAGTAGGGAGCATTCAAAAGCAAAATACTCCATTACTGACAATATTAAACAGAAAGACAATAAGAAGTAATCATTCCATATATTCCAAAATCACCAATTAATAACTGTCAGGAAGAATCTATTTTGTAGAAGAAATATTGTTTTGTATTTATTAGAAATTAATTAAAATATTTTTATGGTATAGTTTGATAAGTCACTTATTCTATGACAGGTTAAGAATATTTGTCATTTTTTATTAATCTTTGATTTGTACAGTTTATATCTTTACAAGCACTGATGAAGACAGCAAAATGATTAATTATATTTAGCACATATAGTTTGAAATACTTTTAGGTTATTATATTTTAGCTGAAAAATACTTCATATTTAAAAGCAGAATTATTTTGCACTGAAGAATCAAAATAACTATGTGAGCTTGTTTTTATTATACATTTGGAAATTGTTGAAAACTGCTTGCTCTCTTTTTCTGCCTGCTAGGACCTATGGAATAGACAGGAAGAAAATTATCATGAAGATATTTTAAAATATTTGAATCCTCTAGAGATTCTTCTGCCCTTCAGTATTCAATGAAGAAAATCTCCTTCTGTGAACTCAATAAATCTGAGGCCCTCACAGAGATTTATACTATATTAAACACTAAAATCTAGTCTATAATGATTTCTATCTGTACTCATTTATCAGAATAATATTCTTTTTCACCTTTCATTTTGTCAATAATCAAAAAATTCATATTACATGGTTCAGAGGCAATGAAATATTTATGTATGTACCCATTTGCTCAATGCCATTAATGAATTAAGTAAAATTTAAAAATATTCAGTGTTTATTTTATTTTTAGAGGATAAAGTTTCTAAGCCGGTGATGAAGATTTCATTATCTGTTATCATTTGCTTATAGAATTTCAGGTGAAACAAGCTATTTATTGCAAACATAATTTTGAGCCAAAAAATTGTTAAGTTAGCTCTGATGGTCAATTTACTTACCTATCAGCAATCTTCATGAGGATGTTGCTCTTAATTATCTATACAATAAGGCTTTTAAAAAAATAAGGGCAGACAGGCACTGCTCTCAAGGACCCTGCCACACATACTCCTCTTAAATTAGCAAAACATAACCTGCAAGTGTGCAAGAATGTAATTTGTTTGTAACAAAAATGTACCATGTAATTGCACACCTAACTCTTGCATATTTACACAGATAGCTTGATCTGAAGTACTACAATGCCTGACATCTGTAGAAATTTGCCTGTATAGCACAGATTTCTGGTTTATTAGCCAACCTGCTCTGTGTTTACAGTAGCTGTATTGTTGCATAGCAGGAATAAATGATGCGGCTGAATAATTGTGCTACGGTGGTTTCCTGTTGTCATTCTCAGACTTGCACACACACTTGAATACACACACACATTAGCAAGAATAAATTGTACTTGAATATACAGAATTTAATAAGTTAGGTGTTACTCTATATAAAAATGTCCTTTTGAAATACATTAGTCCAATTGTTAGTTTTAGTATAATTTTATCATAGTTATATTTTAATTGTTTTTTCATTGAGAAACTCCAAAACTTGGAAAAAGTATCACAGTAACATGAAGTTGTATAAAAATTACCTTTTATTTCTTTACTGCTCTTTAATGGCGGTCTCAATCAATATATTTATTTAAGAATAAATAATGAATTTTCATGTTAATACTATCAATTGATTTTAGAAACCTGTGTCACAAGCACCTATGTTAGAAATCAAGCAACCAAACTGACTGGACTTGGTAAGTGCATGCTATATGGGTATATTCAAATATTATAACGAACTCCATTGATATGCACAAATAATATGTATAAACCCAAGCTAAAATAAAATAAAAGTAAAAAATTCATGTGAATTTAAGATCAAGGGGGAAGAAAATATAGAAAGGAGAAAAATCATCTCTAAGTAAAAAGCCATATAAGAAATTTCAAGTATACATCTGAAGAGCTTTCGAGTAATTAAATTGCTCCTGGGCATCTAAAAGTATTTCTATAAACTGGCAACCATAGTAATCCATTTGACCAGCAAGAAACTAATAGTGTGGGATACAATTTGACAGAAAAAATCATGTCTTAGCAGCCACCACTGTACCATCTTGCTGTAATGAAGCTATTTCCATGTTGTGGTTAAAGTTATCTTTATTATATACTACCTGAAATCATTAAGGGAGTAGCTATACGTATTTTTTCATTAAATAATTTCTCAGAATTATTTCTTCAGTGTTCAATGTTTACTGCTTTGTTTTCATAAATTAAATCAAATTTCACCTTCTTAAATTATTAGAATATTTGCAGATAAAAGTATGAAAATTTGGCAAAAGTTAACCAAGGCAAATACATGGGAGCTTCAATCTATCACCATTGTCTGAACACCAATACATTAAACAGAATTGGCAAAAGAGGATCTTTAAACTCGCCAACACACAGTGGTGTTATGTTATGTTTGTTTGTCTCACTGTACTAGCCTCCTTTTTCCACACAGAACTTAAATTCTATAAGGACTTGGATTTTGTTGTTGTTATTCACCAATCAATATCCAGCACCTTATAATAACAGCTCCTACAATAATGAATATGTTAATACTTGTCAAATGAGGAAATGCTTACAGCGACTTCTGAATTTTCTTTAGAATTGGTGGATCATATCTAGAAATGAAATAAATCAAATATCCTCCTTAGTAAGATATCTTACACAGAAAGTATCTGATCTAGCAGAACAATCAATAATTTACCTACCTACTCCTACAAGTGCTGAAAACAGAGTGAATGGAATTTTAATTGATTTTGACCAAAATTCTGTACTTTGCAATGAAAGAAAACAAAATCAACACTAAGTTTGTCCAAAGAACAAATTGCCTATTCATAATTCAGATTACTGAAATAAATATGAATACAAAATATTTTAAGTACCTGTGATTAATTCTTAACGAATTATAACTTTCACATATAAGTAATTAAAATTCACTTTGAGGGACACAGGAATAAAGCATAATAAGACAATAAGGATCTTTATCAATAAATAATAAATATTTTTGGAAAGATACTCCTGGATATTCCTGAGTAATTATGCAATGATTACTTTTCTACATAAAATATAATGATGTTTGCTGGAGGATTTTAGGATCATTTGTGATTTGACTTATATTTTGCTTTTAATTATCTACAAATCAATGTGAATACATTTAATATGTTTGAAATATTATTAAATTATACATAATTTAATTCATGCCAGGCTGGAAAAGTGATTCCACATCTTACTCATAAAACTAATAATAACTTATATTTGAAATATAAGGTTGAAAGGATTAAAATTTACCTGGGTAACCATGTCAATAAAGATGTATGATTTGTCAGATGTTATTTTCACTGATACTCCATTTAACACAAATTTTTGGCTACTTAAGACAAATTAAGATTTGGTGTTGGAACTTCCCCAGAGTAATGCTCATATGATAATTCTCTCACACATTGGTCATTATACAAGCAATAAATAATCACAAACCCTTCAAAAGTCTACATATCTTTATATGTATTATTTCCAATATTCCTATTGAATCATCTGCACATTTTGAATCTCATATAATTTCCAGCTTTAATTTATATTTTTGAAGGCTTCAAAACAAGTCTTGAAATTTCCCAGCTGAAGTGTGGCCTAGTTCCAGCCACAAATTTCATTGCATTGAGTCTCTTAGAAGTTGAAAAGAGAAAAAATATTCAGAGTATTTAAAATGCAAAAAGGGCATTAATGAATTCTCATCAAATATCTCTTATATTTCCATTGTCATAAAACTATAATTGATACTATCCCCACCAATATAAAACACTAAGGAAAACAAGGCATTGCTTATTTAGTTTGGAGGGAGACTATGCATCATCATTAACATCCTCGTTGGAGAGATGCTATACAAGTAAATAAAAGAAGAAGCACTGATCAGTTTTGTGAAGCAAGTAAAGGAATGGTTGTAAATGTTAACAAATATTATAATTTTAATACAAGATATAAGTTTGACCTTTTATGAATTCGCATGATCCTTGCTTGGAGTTTTAGGTTGCTTCGTTCCCAGAAACAGTTAAGCTATGAAGTAACTCAAGATGTGTTCACTTTAGTTTGGTGTACATTTTGGTGTTTTCATACAGCTAATTCCAACATGGCTTGATAAAACATCCAAGAAAGAACATAGTTTGAGGCATAAAATATAACTTAACAAGTTCAAAATAATAGGTGCCTATTCAAGTCTTCTTCCAATTTTTAAAATTAGTCATTGAATTTTTGTTGAGTTTTAGAAGTTCTTTATGTATTCTAGATACTTTTTTCTGTGTTTACAGCGAGGTATGTATGGCTGTGCCCTGGTTATGTGTGTAATCTTTAGAGCACATACTTTGACATGTCTATTTAAACATCTACCTCAGCAAACCTACACATGATTATTTTATCATTTGTCATTTGTAGTACAAATGATTACATTTGTCTCGGGGAGTTAGCACAACTTCATAACATAGATTAATTTGTTTTTATTCCCTCTACCTGTTCCCCTCCCTTCATCTCTTGGATCCCTTCTCCTCCTTTTTGTACAAATTTATAATACATAATGATCATATATTTCATAGGGAATAGGTACATGTACACAACACATCACATTTCCTCTCTTTTTTGGGGGAGGATGCTGGGAATCAAACTCAGAACTTTGTGCTTATTAAGCAAGCACTCTACCACTGAGCTAAAGCTCCAACCCCATCCTCTCTCTCTCATATAAGAGAAACAGAACATTTATACTTGGATATTGGATTTATTTCACTTAACATTATGGTCTGGATGTGCATCCAATTTCATGCAAATGACTCACGTTTATTCTTCTTTATGGTAGACAAGTACAGTACTCCATTGTGTAGAAAGACCACATTTTATTTATCCATTCAGCTGATGACAGGTGGTTAGCATGCTTCCAAGATTTAGCTATTGTGAATTGTGGTGCTGTAAACATGAAAAGACATGAATCACTGTAACATGATGTCTTCACATCTGGGGGGAAGATGTCTAGAAGGGGAACAGCTCAGTCAAAAGGAATTTGCAGTTTTGTTGGTTGAGGAACTGTCATATTGATTTCCATAGTGGTTGGACTAGTTTACATTCCCATCAAAAATGCACAAATGTTCCTTTTTTCCCTGCAGCCTCATCAGCATTTATTATATGATTATTTGATGATAGGCATTCTTTCTGGATGAAATTTCAGTGCTGTTTTAATTTGCGTTTCTCAAATGGACAGTGGTGTTGAAGATTTTTTCATGTATTTATTGGCCATTTGTATTTCTTTTTCTGGACAATGTCTACTCATTTCAGGTATCCATTTTTTATTGTGTCTTTCATTTGGAGTGTCTGTCTCTGTTCCTTATATTAGTTTCAAAAGTCTGACCATTTTGACTGTGTTGGTTATGCCTATCCAGGAAGAGGGGATATTGTTCCATTTTCTGATGTCTTCTTCAATCTCCTTTTCCAGAGTTCTGTTGTGTAGTTTTCATTGTAGTGGTCTTTCACTTCCTTCCTTAGGTTAATTGCTAAGTATTTAATTTGTCTTTATGATCTTTGGAAATATATTGCTTCCCAAATTACATTTTTGGTTACTTTATCATAAGTATGCAGAAATGCCATTGATTTTTGAATGTTAACTTTGTATCTTTCTATGCTACTGAATTTCGTGGTTAACTGTAGGTGTCTTTGGTGGAAGTTTTTGGGGTCTTCTACACAGAGGATCATGTCATCTGCAAATAATGATAATTTGATTTTTTTTTCTTTCCTATACATAGTGCTTTCTTTCTCTTACCTGATTGCTCTGAGTAATATTTCATGAAACATATTGAACAGGAGTGGTGATAGTGGATATCTTTGTTTTGTTTCAGATTTAAGTAACAGTTGATATGATGTTGGCCATTGGTTTGTCATAAATGACTTTTGTCAGACCTACTTAATGTCCTCCTATTCCTATTTTCTTGAGGTGTTTTTTTTTATCATAAATGGATATTAGATTTTGTTAGAGGCCTTTTCTGCATCAGTTGAGATGATCATCTGATTTTTGTCATTGCTTCTGTTTTTGTGGCACATTAACTTATTGATTTGCATGTGTTGAACCATCTCTGCTTCCATGAATGAATCCTACTTGGCCATGATATATGACTTTTTGATGATTTGTTACACTCTGTTTTCCCGTAGGTGAAATTTTTGCATCTGTCTTCATTAAAGTTATTGTCCTGTAGATCTTTTGTTTGTTTGTTTGTTTGAGAAAATTTCTAGATTTGGAATCAAGGGAGTTCTAGCTTCCAGGAACAACTTTGGAAATACTCCTTCCCTTTCAATTTCATTAAAAAGTTTGAGGAGTATTGACATTAGATCTCTAAAGTTCATGTAGAATTCAACAATGAATCCATTAGGACTTGGGACTTAATTTTTAGGTAATTTGTTGTTTGTTTGTTTATTACTTCTTCAATTTTATTGTCTGATACTGTATTATTCAGGATTTCTATATTTTCTTGATTCAATTTTATTAATTCATGTATACTTAGAAATCTATTCATTTTTTTCTGGATTCTCAATTATTAGATTATAGATAATTTTTAAAGTAGTTCCAAATTATCATTTGGATTTTGGCAAAGTCTGATATGATTTTGCCTTTTAAATTTCTAATTACAATGATTCCGATCTTTTCTTTTTTGGTAAGATTTCCTAGGAGTTTGTCAGTTTTGTTTATTCTTTCAAAGATACTGCTTTGCAATTCACTGATTATTTGCATTTTCTTGTCATTAATTTCTGCTCAGATCTTTATAATTTCCTTTCTTTTACTAATTTGGATTTTGTTTGCCCTTGTATTTCTAGGTTCTCAAGGTGCATCATTGGGTTATTTATATGGACTTTTTTCTCTTTTCCGATGTGGACATTTACAAATATACATTTTTTCTTAAGGTTACTTTCATTGTTTCACATATATTCTCATATGCTGTGGTGCACTTATCTATGAACTGTATAATATCTTTCTTGATTTCTTCTGTGACCCATTGATTATCCAAGAGAATAATTTTTAGTTTCCCTTCATTTGTATAATTTATGTGTTTTTAGCCATTGATTTCTAATTTCATTGCACTATGATTCAATAATAAGCATGGGCTTGTTTTGATTCTTTTGCATTTACTTAAGTGTGGTTTATGGACTATAACATATGATCTATTTCATAGAAAATCCCATGTACTCTCGAGAAAAATGTGCATTCTATGATTTTGGTTGGAACATTGTAGATATATATCAAGTTAAATTTTGAAGATTTGATTCAGCTCTGATATTTCTTTGTTGATTTTGGGGGGGGCAAGTTGATCTATTTGTAAGAGTATGGTATTGAGGATCCCCATTATAATTGTGTTGGTGTTTATCTGTTTCTTATTCCTGATAGTGTTTGTTTTATGAAGTTAAGCATGTTGGTGTGTATGTGTTTATACTTGTTATCTTTTCCTGTTGAATTTTTTCCTTAAGCAATATGTAGTGAACGTCTTTGCCTCCTGGTTTTTTACGACTTGAAATCTTCATTGTCTGGATAGTAAAATTTGAATAGTTAGTCCTGCTATTTTCTCGGTTCCCATTGCAGTGATTTTTTTTTTTTTTTGAGACAGGGTCTTGCTATGTATTTCAGGCTGACCTTGAACTCACTATGTACTCCAGGCTGGCCTCAAACTCATGATGAACCTCCTGCCTCAGCCTCCTGGGTGCTAGGATTACAGGACAGGTGTGTGCCACCACACTTGGCCTGAATATTGTCTTCCATACTTTGACGAACATAATGATTGCATTCATTATAGGGAATTGGTATCTGCACGTAATATATCTTAACTCTTTTTTCCCATTCCCCTCACTTCCCAATCCTTCTTCCCTTCTCCAAAGTTTTGTAAATGGAGTATATTTTATAGTGCTGATTTGTTGGTTATAAATTTCTGAGATGCTCCTTGTCAGGGAACTAACTTGTTTTTCCATCAACTTTGAAGGAAGGTTTTGCTGGATGTATAAGTCTGGGTTTGGAAATTGTCATCTTTTCTGTCTTGAAAGAGTTCACTCCAAGTCCTCCTGGCCTTTAAGTTTTATGTTGAACAGTCTGCTGTGATTCTACTGGGTTTACTCTTGTGAGTGATCAATTACATGTGTGTAATAGCTTTGAAGATTATGTCCCTGCTTCGAACTTCTGATAATTTGATTTTAACATAATGTGAAGAGATTGTCTTTTGATCTTGGCTAATTAGGGTTCTATATACCTCACTTATTTGTATGTTTACTTCTTTCTCTGTGTTTGAGATGTTATCTGCTATTATTTCTCTAAACATATTTTATGTTATTTATGCTGTGTTCTGATTTTTCATTTATACCAAGTAATCTCAAATTAATCTTCTTTGCATCGTATAGCAGCTCTTGTTTCCATTTTTCATGTTCTCTCATTGTAAGGTATCTTTAAGTAATTAGTCTTTGAATGCATCCCTATCTTCTAATACTTTATTCTGTCCTCACATTTGTTGCTAATGCTATTCATACTTTCAATATAATTTTTAACCTCCCGGGTTTCTGTTTGGAACCTATTTTGGACTCTGAGTCTTTGCTAAACTTGTCCTTCATGTTTTGTACCATTTTGTTTAGCTAAGTTAGCTTTTTTTAGTGTCTTCTGTAAGACTCATGTTCATTTTGTTTGTTACTTTCATTACATGTTTAGTAATATATTCTGTGATCTTCTGAGCACCTCTATGATCTCTTTTTCAATCTCCTCCTTCATCCTTTCAAAAAATGTGGCTGTGTGGCTTTTACTATTCTTCCCCGCCATGCACCGTGGGTCTGCTTTTGGGGAATTGGGAATTTTGGGAGGCATTTTGTTGCTTTGTCTTCTCATGTTTCTATTGTTTTTATTTATTTGTTTATTTTGTTTAGTTTTGTGATTACATTTGCAGGCATTCATATTCAAAAGACTTCATTGCTATTATGGAGATCTCCATCATTAATCTACTATTCAATAATGCATTTTTGGCATTGATAACTATAGTCCTTTTCCTCTGTCCCAAGATGTGATAACTTCTGTTAATTGGGAGAAGAAGATACAGGGCAGTTGTCCTAATTCCCAGTATTTCAAGAATGGACTATTGTATTGTTAATGGCAAAAAGTTAATCCAGATATTGGCATACAGAGAAAATCTATCAACAGCAAGAATATTGACAGCAAAATATTTCCACCTTGGCAATATCAAAAAAATCAGCACAAGTAATAAGATCCAAGAAAAAAATGGATATTAACATACCATAAGAACGAGTAACGTACCATACTTAACTATAGAAAAGAAAGCAACAATTATAGTATGAACATTAAAATAGTCCAGATGTTGACATACAGCAAATATGTACTAAATATGACAAGTGTAACTCTGATAATAATAGAAAAGAATTCAACAATAATTGCCTAGATTAGTGGTGGTGAACCCTTGGCATGCATGCAACAACGGGCTGTTTGTAACATTGAAATACCTAAAAAGTTCGCCATTAGTGATGTAGACCATATAAATATTAATAAAATTTAATGGCGATACTATTAATGATTTTGGAGGTTGGGAATGGGAAAATGCAAGAAGGAAAATTTGAAAACTTAAACAACAAGTGATGAGAAGTAGAGAGAAGTAAAAGTATCTTATTGAAAGTGCAAAATTACTTACATAAAAGTACCAGAAAAAAAAGTGAGAAACAGAAAATAAAAGAAAAATGGAGGAAAAAGAAATAATATGGCGAATAAAAATAAGGGAAAATTTAGAAGGAGAAAAGGGAGTAAAAAGAAAAAGAAGTTAGGTCTTATTTTGGAGGAAATATGGTAAATTCTAAGAAAATGAGCAGTTAATGTATGCTTCTTAAAGAACTGATTTTCCTGCTAATGAAAATCCAAATTACTAATTTGACAAATTTATCATGCCTACATAATAAAGCCTTCAAAGCAATCTTGAGAAGACAAGGTTTGGAGGCCTGTGTTGGTGGATATATTCAGGTGCCAGAAAGGAGAGTGTTGTGGCCCAACTCCAGAGGTGGATGCTCCTTCACTCAGGGCCCTCAGAACTTTTATCTGTGTATCTCTTCATCTGGCTACTCATCTGTATACTTGATCATATCTTATTATATAATAATTAACTCGTTAATATAATAAATTATTTTCCTAAATTCTTTAAACCCTTCTAATAAATCCTTGAACATGAAGATGGTGTAGTGGAAAATCTTGACTTTGAAAAAGTTCAAGCAATGAGTCCCCAAATTATCACATTTGTGTAAGTTGATTACTTTGACCTGAAAATACTTGAGGAAAATGAATTAATGAAAATTACTTTCCTGAACTACTCTTATCTATCTAAATACAAGTGTCAGAAAAGGAACCCATTTTGTCATGTTCTTCTCCCAAGAACCTTCCCAACAAAGGAGGCTTAATTCAGATATCTGGAAAGGAGAATAGAGGTTGACGAGCCCTGCTAAGACAATCACCTGTTCTTCAGAGGATGTCTCTGAGATTTATTTTGTAATTTATTTTTTATTTGCATGTATTTGCAGTACATAATGTCTGTATTCCTTGTGAGGAGTTGGTGAGTGTACATAACACATTTTAATTCCTTTTCCTACCATGTGTCCTCCCACCATCTCTTATTCCCCTTCCCTCCCTGCATCTTTCACATAAGCTTTTATTTTGTTTATTTATCTGAATAAAAAAATTTGTATTACCACCAAGACCTAGAAAACTTGATCCCCTATTTGTTTCTACAACTCAGAATGATATATATGCTTCAATAACTTAGGTCTTCCAGTCACATATTTTGCAGGACTCACTATTTCAGGGTTGTAGGACTGAATCCCTAAGCTCTTAGGACCAACATATTACTCCCTGCCATGTGACTCTCTCAAAGCCATTGAAGTACTTTTCTTAAATACAGCAGAAAAGCATATGCTTCTCCTTGTCTTTTATGAGCTCACATGATTAGGCCAATGAGGGCAATTTCTCTCTTGACTAATTCAAAGTCAGCTGATTAGAAACCTTAAAATATCTTCAAAATATGTTTTTCATATAGTGCAACTTAATCATGGGAATGATATTCCATTATATTCAGATTCTACCCACACTCAAGGGAAAGTGATTACATCGGGTATTCTACCCACACTCAAGGGAAGGTGATTACATTGGGTGCACAGAACATAAAGATGACTCTTCCTTGGGCATCATCTTAGAACTCTGCATGTCACAGTGTATGTGTCTGTGAATGTGGGTAAGTGTATGTCTGTGTACAGGCAGGCATAAGCATGCTCATATATAGGCATTTAGTTTTGAGAAATGGTCAAAAAATAGTGAATATATTTACATTGTTTTTGAGGGTATTCTAAGATTTAGTCATCCAGTTTGAACATTTTTAGGACCAATTGAATTCTCACTTCATCTGCTATTTTTTATTCACAGAATAATTTTAAATTGGCACATGTACAACTTACACAGCAAAACTATTGTAGCCTAATTAATCAAACACTAATGTCGGAAAGTGTTAATTCTACTTACACTATTTATTTTGGCAAAATTATACATGCACAATTTTGGATAGAGCTATTGTACTTATATTTCTTGTCTGTGGATTCGGTTGATACAGTAACAGTTGGTTAAGAAGAGCACATTCAATTATTATTGGCCACACTCTGATTGGGTAGGACATTGACATTATAGGATGAAAAAAAGAAATTTGTGAGGGAGTTGGGAAACCATTAAGTACATCTAATAGATGCAGTGTACGTGATACACGAAAGGAAAACAATGAGGGCTATGTCCACAGTCTTGGTGGCACTGAATAGTCAAGACATTTACCAGCGTGTTGACAGATATTACTCCTACGATCTTAATTTGTGTCAGTTTATTATGTGAAGTACATAATGTTTGCATTCATTTGGAATGTTGGTTCATGCACATAACATAACCTAATTCCTAATTTCACTCCCTTTCCCTTTCCTCTCCCCCACCTCTCCCTTCATCCCTTTCCTTTCCTTTGTGTATATGTTTACAGTGCATAATGTTTACACTCCTTTTGTGGAGTTGGTACATATATGTAGCATATTGATTCTTTTTGTTCATTTTGACTGCAGTCTAAATTATTGAAACTTGATATGAAAACATTGCTAAGTGATACTGATCAATATATAATCATAGCTTCAGTTTTGGTAAACATGATTTTTGTTTCCTTCATCTAATTTTATTAATAAGTGTCTTTTAATAATTTTGTTAGTGTTTTCTTCATTGTATTACAGGGATACATGCATATCTATCTTTGTAGCAGCATAATTTATAATAGCTAAATCATGGAAATAGCCTCTATACCTATCAACAGATGAATAGATTAAGAAAATATGGTATCTATACACAATGGAGTGCTACTCTGCCAGAAAGAAAGATAAGCTCAAGTCATTCATAGGTAAACAGATGTAACTTGAGACCATAATAATAAGTGAAATAAATCAGACACACAAGCTTAACTATTACATGTTTTTTATTTAACTCTCTTTCTCTTTCTGTCCCTATCTCTGTCTCTCTCTCTTTCTCTCTATATATGTAGTATATAATATATACTATATATAGTGTGCATATATAATCTCTGTACATACAGTTTATTTAGTGTATATATAGTACATATATATGTACTCTATGTACATATATCTATATCTATACCTACATATAGATAGAGATAAAGTAAAAGCGAAGATAGATAAACAGGATGTATGGAGATCTTTTTCAAATGGATGAGGGAACAAGAGATGGAGGGAGGGAGTGGATATAGAAGAAAAAGAAAAGAATTAAAGGGAAAATATGGTGAAAATAGAGCTTTTGCAAATGGGAAGGGTCCAGAAAGAACAGGGAGGGAGTGGATGGTTAGGGAATGAAAAAAGAAAGAGAAAAGCATCAGTATGTGTTATACAAATGTACCAACTCCCCGTAAGTGCAATCATTATGTACTGCAAACATATATTACTTAAATAAACAAAAAAGACTTTAACAACACTCACCAAATAAGTGTCTTATTGGAAAATTCAAGCAAAAACAAATACAGGAAGAAATTATAATATCACTTCAAATTTTTATTTTATTCATTATGTTTAATTTGATGGTGTGATATTTAAGATATATATATATATATATATATTATATATATTGGCACTCAGATTTTAGTAATCACAGTTATGGTCTATGACAAAATTATAGGAATTTGTAAGGGTACAGTGTTTTCATATTATTAAACAGAGAGTAGAAACTCACTATAACATTAATCTAAACAGTTCTTGTGTACAATTTTATAGCAGATGACCTTTAATTAGTGTGAAGATATTCTATCCATATTATATTTGTTCACATGTCTTACAGGGCAGTTGATGTCTGCTGTGAAGTGTAAAGGGATTTTTTGTCCTAATCCCTGCGATATGACATGATTAATGACATAAAATTCCCATTTGGACTTTCCTAACAATCAATAGGCAGATGTACAATAGTGGATGTTGATCATCAAGACAGCAGGAGACGTATAAGCTCTTGTTTTTTCATTAAAAATTCTGGAGAAATCTTATTTAAAACTACAGTTAACAATGTATTTTGCTTTGTTTACCTCAGACATATTTTCTCTTACTGAGTCCTGTTTGTCTGAAATAAAATACACTTAGTAAAAATGAAGTTTGTAGTATATATGTACTGTTTCTAAAAAGAATAATATACAAAAGAATTGATAATGCTTTGGTCTTTTGCTAAATATGATATAGGTGGGTGAAAAGCAATATATATATATAATTCTTTTTTACATTCTTACATATCAAAATGAATATTTTGAAAGGCTTAGTAGTTCATCTTGCATCTACAATATGCTTGCATTTTAAGGCATCTCTTTGATGTATAGATTGTGACTTATGTGAACATTTGTCAGTTATATTCCTCTACTTCACATATTTACCAAAGTATAAAAAGAAAATGAAACTTATAAAAATTCCTTGAGTATTGGATTATTCCATATTTTGCACACCTTGCAAAAATGTAGACTTATTTGCAAAGCTCTTTCTACCATTTTATTTTATCCTTGAGGCCAGGAACCACAAAATCTTTTTTCTTTTTGACAATATTTAATAAGTGACATATTAAAAAAAGAAAAAAAAAACCTCTCTCTCTGAATTCTTTCAGTGAAGGGCACCTGTAATAGAACCATTAAATATGATCTCAGTGCTTGGACAAATCACAGGCAATTTTAAAATATCTTTATAGTAAACTTAGACTAGAAAAATGTATTGCATTATTTCATTTTAAATAATTCTCTATTTACTTTATGAAGTCTTTCAAAAATTAAAATTCAAAAGCTATAGTGTGGCACAGATGAGATATAAAGAGGGAGTAGGGGAAATTCACATAATTGGAAGTTTACTAAGATGATTATAATTTATGCAAAAGTTATCTTCGGGGGTATGGATACTTTACTTTAAAAGCAACTTGCAGGTGGGGAAAGTCAAGGCATTCATCTGATAAAAAGATTCTAATAGGTCACTCTTGCTCTTCTCTGTCGTTAATAATCTCCATGTGCCCTATAAGAGAACCATGCTAGTTTACTCAGTATGAAGGAATCCTTGCTTCCATATCATATAGAGACCGTTATTGGTCTTAATGTGTTCTCACTTGTGAGGAATGTGCAGATTTTGTATTTTTCCTCTCATAGGATTGTCCTCATATCTTCTATTATAATGAAATATAAATGATTTTGCTTTAAAGTGCTTTTAAGTAAAAATACAGAGAATCATAAATCCATTAGAGTATCAAAATATCAATTGGATTATCTGGACTATTCCATACTTGCGCATTGCTGATCATGGCAATTAATGTTGTTCCTTTCTAGGCTTCCCTGCAATGTCTCTAGCTAGTGTGTTCTTATACTATACTGTTATTCAACAGCATTTTTTTTAAGAGACATGAGAAGATATAGTACAGACAGAGACGTAGTGTTACCAGGTAGTGTCCTTATTAAAGTGGCTCAACGAATAGGCATGACTGAGGTTTGTATTGCCCATCTCTCCTTCTGGAGTTGGATTTCACGTTCTTCTTGACTCAAACAAAGAAATGAATGAAACAAGCAAAAAACTGTGATAAAGATTATTTGAAAAAGTAACAGTGAAGAGTGAGGGAGAAACAGGCTCTGCAAAGTACACTTGGGCTTAGTAAAAGAGGGAAAACCAAGACAAAAGTACATCCTGGGAATTTAGCTTAGTGGTAGAGTGCTTGCCCAAGAAGCCCAAGGCCCTCAGTTAGATCCCCAGCACCCCCACCCCCCAAAAAATAAGGTACATCCTGGAAGACACAGGGCAAGCTATCATGAGGAACGCCATGAGAGTGAGGTCTTCACGGTGTCTGTGCTCCTTTATGCCATCAAAATCTCAAGGAAACAAGAAGGAACTCCTATTTATGGGTCCCGAGAGGTGGTACCAGGATACCATGCTTCAGGATGACATGTCCAGGCCCTCCAATTGAAAACCTGCTCGAGTTCTCACAGGAACTCCACCTGCAGAGTTTGGAGAGCTGTTCTGTGCATGTGTTCTGTGATCTTGTAATTAACAGGTCATGCCTATCGCCTAGCCAGCTTTGCCGTGCCCTAGTATCCTGTCTCATTTCCCCCTGAGACACATAATTCTTAACAGGGTGCTGAAGAAGTACAGGTCTCTGTCTTCTATAACTTCTTCAATCTGGAAAGGGTTGTAGACTCTACCTACTAGGGGTTATGATCCCTCCAACTATCTTGGGGTGCCATGGCTTAATGCTAAGTAGAAGAAAGAAAAGCCTGTCATAAAACAATAAGGAGGGAGTTAATGGCCATTGGGTGGGAGAAAAGAATCTCAATACAAGCCCAAATATGAGGAGCACGTCAGATTTCCGTGATTCCTGCACTGAGTCTCACTCTTTGAAGAGAAATAGAAAGTCTTTCAGTGGCTCACAGGAGTAACTTTTTCCTTTTAGGTGATCTTGTTCTTCAGAGAGAGAGTTCAGGTGAGACTGGCTTTATTCTAGAAAGATGAATGCAATTATCTATTTCTGCCACTTTTACTGTGGTGCAGTGAGTGTGACAAAGATCACTGAAAAGGGCCTATTCCATTTTGGCTTTACAGTACTTGCTTAGCAGTTGTCCCCTCTGTCCACGTTTTTACAGGCACTTAGTCTCCAGGACTGACAATAGGTGGTCTCCATGGGCCAGGAGCTGGCAGGATTCTGTTCCTGTACATTTGGGTAGCCTGTTGTAATTGGCCCAGATTAATGAGATATTGTAAGAGTGTTGTGGTCTCTGAGTCTTCTGTCATATCAGATAGAAATGACCTGTCATATAACACATCAAATGGGCTCGAACTTAGCCCAGTTTTGGGCATTTTACAAACCCTCATGAGTGCTGTTGGCAGCAATCAAAGCCAGGACTCAGACATCTCTTGGCAAAATTTTTCCACAGTTCACTTTATGGTAGGGTTGGCTCTCCTTGCCTTTCTAGAAGATTTAGGTTTCCAGGAATGGAGGTAGCACTTTATTGCTAAAGTCTTTGCCATTCCCTGAGTTATTTGGGAGGAAGATAGTCTATTGTAACTCTGGAGGAATTAGGGTAACCCAAATCTAAGGATATTTTCTTTAAAAGTACCTTGACTAACTCTGTAGCCTTTTCTGAATGGGTAGGAAAGGCTTCAATCCAGCCTGTAAATGTGGCCATCAGGACTCTCTTTGTGTATATTCTTCACATCATGGCATATGGTTAAAGTCTAATCGGCAGTCCTCCCCTGGGTCTATATACCTCTCTTCTGCATAGTTTCAAACAAAAGACATGGTTTGGGCTTACCCAGGTTATTGTAGATACAGAGTAGCAAGCTTTGCAGACCTGTTATGTGGTTGCTGCTATTCCCAGTCCTGTGAAAATTTGAGTGACCATTTCTAATGTAGAATGTCTTCTCATATGGAAGGAATTATGAAGTGTTTTTATAGCCTTCCGCTGTGTCCATTGAGGAGGAATCAGTTTATTTTCTAAATACCAATAGAGTCCCTTTTTAATTTCCCCTTGCCCTGAGGCCCATTTATCTTCCTGATCAGTATGGATTGATTTTAATTGTTCCTCAAGAACTGGGAATAAGTCTAGAGTCTGAAGGGGCTGTAAAGCTGCCCTTTCTGCCTCCGTATCAGCCTTTTGATTTCCCAAGGACACTTCAGTCATATCTCTTTGGTGCCCTTTACAGTGCATGACTGCAATCTGCTTGGGAATATGCACTGCACAGCTCTAACCTGACGTGGAGTCAGGACTTCTAGTATCTATCCCAAGGTTAATATTGCAGCTACTTCTGTTAGTACAGCTGCAAAGCATCACCGATTGGGTGTCCCCTCAACAACAATAATGGTCCAAAGGAGGGTTTTCTAGAGAAACAAGTCAAAACAGAATGAAATAATTGAATTGGCTCGCCATGGTGTCTAAGATTGCCCTGGGTTCCTGAGAGGAGGTGGTGACGTCTGTGGACAGGGCCATTGCAGTTTTCCATGGTCCTCTGCAGTTGACAGAGCAGGAAATGAGTGTTCTGCCTTGTCTGGCCCCTCTGAGAGTAGGTACAGTCAAACCCCAATCCCCAAATTAGGCACATTGGCTGCCTCATATTTGGAGCAGGGGTCAGGCAGTAGCTTTGTGAAGTCATGTGCTTAGCTTACAGTCTTCTTGATCTTGAAACAGGAAACTCAGGTGTCCTCAGCTTTTCCCTTAGATGATTTGGATGAGTTTAAAGCATTATCCATTGCAATAGCCATTATCTTCGACTTTCTCTTTTGTCTCTCCTCTGGGTCCTTATTGTTGAACATATAAAAAGCCATGTCATAGGTGTCTATGGCCCACTGAAGTTTTTGTAGCTTACATCGTATATCTGGGGTGTGTTGACAGATGAAATGATGTCCCATTAGTGCTTCTCCCTCCCTGGAAATGTATCTATATTAGTATATTTATGAAAGACTCAACACACCTCATTATCTCCCTGACGAGTGTGGTTAGCATATCAGATATCATTCTTAGTCTCCCACTAGTATTACAGACCCAGTTTGGTTCTATTGAAGGGGGAATAACATTTTCAGGGTATTTTCTTTTTCCTTTCTTAAAGTACTTCACTCATTTGCATAGTTCCTAGCCTCTTGTACATCTGAAATTAAAAAGGGGGCCTGGTTTATTGGCTTGGCAACTATAAGGAGGTGATCAGAAAGAACTTGCAATATTATCAAACAGGTCAGAGAGCCCTACATCCTCCTGAGAGACAAGTGGGATCTCAGGATGGAGTCATCCAGAATAGTTTTCTCTTCCTTTGTGGCCTCTCTAAGTATTCTAGTTCCTGAGCATTCCTTTTGATAAAGAGTAATAAGAGCCTGCGCACAAGGCATTTAATTTCACATTTTATATTTTAAGCAGAAATCCTGTAGCTGGGGAATAGTCTCATAATCTAAAGTACCACTTAACTAGTATCATAATTTAAATACCCATCTTTTGCCACCTCCCAGTTCACACTGAATCCAAACTGTATTTCAATAGTAGACACGTTGTTTCTATTTTAGATTGTCAGGATCAAACTTTTTCTGTTCATCAAGAATATAGCTCAGTTGTAAAGCTGGTGAAACCTATGCGGTGGGAAAGTCAAGAGGTTTCCTACTGACTCAATTTGGGGCTTATAGAGAGAAGGTGACAACTAGGTCTTCACTCCTTAAAATGGTGTCCCATTCAGAATGAAGAGATCTGAGGGTTCCACAAAGTGGTCCTTGTGAGATCCTAACACAGACTAAACAGACATCTCTGTCCAAGTGATGCTGGCAGCGTTAAGCATAGAACAAAGCCCCTGAGGGCACTTGTCACTCTATTAGGACCTATTAGGGAGAAGGGGGCCAAGCCACTCGCTGGTCTTACCTAGACCTTTAATTCTTGTGAGGTAAGTCAGAATGTCCCCAAGAGATGTTCCCTTAGCCATTTGAGCCACTTAATGGCTCAACTGTCATTTTGAGTCCCTTGATGGCTCTACTTATATTCTGAGCCCTTTGGTGGCTCAGCTGGTATTTGGAATCCCTTGATGACTCTATTTAACAAGAATGGAGTGATTTGGGAAAATTGACTCTTGCATTTACTCCAGTACTCAAAAGGCTAAGAACAGGGATGGCTCTGCTTTCATATACTCAGTTTTTTCACTTAAATTTTAAATACTGTTTATTTGTTCTGGTCAGATCCTTTGGGATAGAGTTTAAATTACCTGCATTTAAACAAGGAAGGAATCCAGCCAGGAATTGATAGCCCCAAGTGGGATTTAAAATGGGGAGGCAGTGAGTCAGCTAAAAGCTGGAAATCCAGCCATGAAGCTATACCCACAGGTGGAAGTTAAGACACGGTGAAAGTGAGTTAGCTAAAACCAATTTGAACAGGCCCTGCCAGGTATTGTCCCACCCCAGCAAAAAGCCTCAAAATGGACCAATTTTTCTCTTCTGTGCAGGGAAGCGCCACTGTGCCAGTTAAAATAATTTGAAAAGAAAATAAGTTCCTCGCTCTTTGTTCTACAAAATCAGAGACTTAGAAAAAAGATGGTGGGGGCCTGGGGATTTAGCTCAACTGGTAGAGGCCTCACCCAGCAAGCACAAGGCCCAGATTTCGATCCGCAGCACACCAGTCCCCACTTAAAAAAAAAAAAAAAAAAAAAAAAAAAAAAAAAAAAAAAAAAAAAAAAAAAAAAAAAAAAAAAAAAAAAAAAAAAAAAAAAAGAAAGAAATAAAAGAGATGGTGGTAGTTAATGCAAGCTCAAATCTAGTTGCATGATCCCAGGCTTTAAAAATATTTGTTGGTGCCACCCACACCCAGGGTGGGGCACCTTTAAACCTAGCATCACACCTTTAATTCTAGCATCACAGCAAAATAAAAACTAAAAGAAAAAAAAGCCATATATTCCTTTCCCCATATTGCATGGCTGAAAGAGCAGCAAATAGTTCTCTGTGTACCATGAGAAGAATCCCCTGTATTCCCAAACTAGGAGAGAGAGTGAGGGAAAGAAGGTGAGAAGAAAAGTTTTCATGACATTTTAGAGAAAACAAAGCAGAAAGTGTGCCCATCAGGACCTTACCCCGTCTCCTCCTGGGTGACTCACCAAATAATGTTACTGGGCAGTTTCCTTCTGAAAGTGGCTCACCAAATAAATACCACCAGGCGTAAGGTTACTTGCCTCTCCTTCTGCAGTTGGATTCCAGGTTCTTCTGATCTCAAAGAATTGAATTAAATGGTCAAAAACAGTGACAATATATTTGAAAAAGTAAAAGTGAAGAGTGAGGGAGAAACTGGCTCTGCAGAGTAAGGTTGGGTTGAGTAAAAAGAGGAAAAAGCAAGATTAAAAAAAAGGTATACCCTGGAGGTCACAGGGTAGGACTTCATTTGGAAAGCCATGATGGCAAGCTCTCTGTGTCATCTGTGCACTTTTATGCCAAATCTCAAGGGAATCCACTAGAGCTTCTACATACAGGTCCTGAGAGGCGGTACTGATATCTCACTTCTCAGGCTGACATCAGGTCCAGGCCATCCTACTGAAAACCTGCTTGAGTTCTCATGAGAAGTCCATGTCCAGGGCTTTGGGAACTGTTCTGAGCAGTGTCTAGGATCTTGTGACTAACAGGTCATGTCTACTTCCCCAGCCAGCTTTGCCACATCCTAATCTCCTATCTCAATAAGACACACTCAAGAGCAGAGTGCAGATGCTCAGAGAAATGACACATAATACGTTTGGGGAATGGGTGGTGGCAGTCTGCTGAATTTTATAACTGTAGTGTTTGTTTTGTCTAGTGGGTAGAAAAGGATGGCCCGCACATACTGAGATAATGATCTACCCGTATGGGAGATTGCAAAAGGTGGTCCCTTCATGGGTAAAATAAGACCATTTACAAGTAAAATGGAATGGGCAAACCTGTTCTTCAGTGAAAAGAAGTTCCTCAAATTTGCTATGTTTTAGGAGAAGAAAAGTAAAGCAAAAAATTGGCCTTGGGTACTGTAGCTACTGTTTTTTTCTTAAAAGTACAATTTTTAAAATCTTGACTTCCTTCTTTCCTTTCTACCTCGTTTTATTTCTTCTATTCTACATCATCTCCCCTCTCTGAGATTTTGGTTCCTTATTTTTGGGTTTTTTTTTTTTTTTTTTTTTTTTTTTTTTTTTTTTTTTTTTTTTTTTTTTTTTTTTTTTTTTTTTTTTTTTTTTTTTTTTTTTTTTTTTTTTTTTTTTTTTTTTTTTTTTTTTTTTTTTTTTTTTTTTTTTTTTTTTTTT
>PVJO010003324.1:0-72641 GCA_004026905.1 Hystrix cristata | reverse complement strand
TCATATAACTGCTTCAGGCTGAGGAGGGGTGTTGACCTTGTCTAGCAGGGGAAAGAAAGTCTTCTCCTGACTGATCTAGAGAAGATATAGGGTCAATGTCCTTTTTTTGAAGAACTGCCATTCGATAATCAGAAAAAGAGTGCAAAGACCTACAAGACATTAGCCCACAGCAACAGTCAATCACACAACAGAAAAGAATTCAAATGCACAGTATCCTAGCCAGAAAAATGAGAACCTTCTCCCACCAGATTGTTCCAGGGAGCCAGCGTGCTAGCCAGTCATTAAAGTTTGTGGCAGAGTCTGATATTGCACTGATTGGCGAATGTAGATCATGTAACACAGAGGACACATTTGCAGAGTCTAACAGCCATGATTGGTAAAATAATAATAAAATAATAATAATAATAATAATAATAATAATAATAATAATAATTAATAATAATAACAGTTCTCTGGCTATACTTTCTATTTCAAAGTGTTTGATGCCCAGATAAGACTATAATAATTAAACTTAGCTGCACCCAATTTTTTTTTATTTTAAACCAAGAACATGTATTGGTACATTTTGCATATAATGGTCACATTCATCACATTTATTTTGTACCTGTACATGATGCATCTTGGTTCTCCCCCCTCTTCCCCACCCCTCCCCTCTGTTCCCTCCCTCCCTATTTACAGCAGGTTTATTCATAATTTTCCATATTTTCCCTTTCCCTTTTCTTTCCTTTGTTACCTTTCTGCTTTCCCCCTTCTTTCTTTCTAGTACTCCTCTCCTTTGTATGTTATCTTCTTTTTATATAATATCTATTACACCTCTTTGCCCTTATTTACAGTTATAGTTTCTCATATCAGAGAAACAATTTGATGTGTACTCATGAGTGTCTGATTTATTCCACTTAAAAGTATGTTCTCAAGGAACATTCATTTACATACGAATGACTCCAGCTTATCCTTTTTTATCGCACTGTAGTACTCCATTATGTAGAAAGACCACATTTTCTCTAAGATGCACCCAATTTAATACTGGTGTAACTGACCTTCCAGGTGTTCAAAAACTAAGGCTTGAAGACCACACCTTAAAAAAGATAACTGGGCTAAGAAGATAGCCAATATTTTGACCTTGGACCTTCAAGGTCAACAGGGACCCAAGACATTAGGGGACTTTTCCATGGGCTCGTATAACTGCTGAGTTTCACTAAACCTTCCAAGGAAGGAGAATGTTGGAGCCCCAGTTGACAGAAGTCAACCAGTGTGCACTGTATAAAATGGGTCACTATAGAGGTAAATGTTCTCATGCTTCAAGGCAAGCCATGTTATTTTAGCAGAAACCATGGCCTATCCTGGAAGATGACACAACTGGTAGAAGAAAGACTAAAAGAGCTAAAATCTTCTGCCGATGGACCAAAAAACAAAGACTGAAGAGCCTGAAGTGATCTTGAGAGAAAGAGATTATTTTTGATTAAGACTGGTCTAACTTTGACTTGGTCTTAAACACTAAAATAGAAAGTATAACCAAAAGTATAAAGAGCAATAGTAATATTAAATCAAGAGACTTAGCTAAATATAAAAAGAAGAAAAAAAAACTGCACTCATGAAAAATGGATCAGTGCTACTCAAAATCTATGATAAACTCCTACTCAAGGCTATAATCACACTATTGTGTTAAGAGATTCTAAACTGTAACTGACAAGAGGGCAAAAACTGGAATAAGATGCCCAGCCCCAAACCCAGTGGCTCTGTGGTAGAAATCTATGGTCTTGCTTGCCTCCAGGCTCCATAGGAACCTTCATATTAGGGTAACCATGTACCCAGAGGTGCTGGCATAGATCGATCTGCTAACCGCCCTGTCTTGTGTCATGGATGAACCAGATCAATTTTTCACTAGTATGATCATCTCATCACTATCTTTATTCTCCAAATGATATGTAAAGGGGGACACATTTAGGGTTAGGGTTACTAAGTATACAAAAAGAGGATATTTTGTTATTAAATGCTGACATAAAAATGATGATAAAAGCCATTCTACAAAACCAAATGGCCCTAGATATTCTAACAACAGCACAAGCTGTAACCCTTGACTTTGTCGGCTGTGAAACTTTTGATAATGCAGCAGAGATCTGAGTGTGGCAAAGTTTCTGACTGTAAGCGTTAACTTTCTCTTTCCTAGATTTCTGATTTCACAAATATAAATGCACTATTCTTCATAATACATTAAATAAAAAATGATGACATCTTTATTTTGTCTTCACTAATCCTAGACTTGTTACTTGTTGTATACTATGGAACCGGAAAGAGAACAGTGTTTCTCATATAATTTTCATTCCTTATTTCCTAAGACATTATAATGAAAGATATATGTATTTTTGCTTGATGATTTTTCTTTTAGTAAGACCTATACGTAAGGCACATTTTCAGTGTAACGTTAAGAATTGCAAAGTAGATTTTACCTCTTTGGAATGAACCAATACAATTGACCTCCTGCTTTTTGGTACATATGATTTGCTTTCATAAAATAAACTTTTGTATTTTTGTACACATCAGATTTATTTTCATCAACATTGAAAGGAAAATGTAAAACTTATGCAAGTAATTGTATATGTTTTATGTATAAGACAACATTCCAGAGAAAGAAAAATACAAACTGACACTGAAAGTATTTTCTTAAGATCTTAAACCATAGCAATATTTTCCCAGTTAGAAATGTACTTACGATCTATTAGGACTTTAATTTTCCCCCACAAACTGTGGTCTAATCTAGCCTGTTTTCTGTAAATAAAGATTGTTGGAATGGAGATATCTGCTTAGACACTCTATGATGCTTTTAGACTCCACAACGAGAGTAATGTAGTGACAAAGAGTTCATGTTTCACAAAGCCAAAACTACTTACTGTATGTTCAAATACAGAAATTGTTTATTAACCTCTGTAATGGCAGACTTCTTAATAAGGAAAATTTGAGAAAACGTGAGTAGATTTAGAGAACGTTATGCTCCATGAAATAAGTCATGCAACAAACCAAAAACACTGGGTATTATCACTTATATGTGGCATGGAATGCAGTCAAACTGATAAGTAGAAAGTAAAATGAAATTTACTAGAAGCTGGGTGGAAAGTGAAAGTGGATACGGGAAGGCAAGATGTTGGTCAAAAGGTACAACGCTTCAATAAGAAAGGACAAATAAATTTTAATAATTAATACCATGGAATGGGGACTATAATAAATAATAGTGAACTGCATGTTCCAAAATTACTAAAGTTTCAAATACAAATAATCATAAGTGTGCAAGGTATTTGTTAATTAGCTTGATTTACTCATCTACAAGATAAACATGTATCCAATAGGTATATAATATATACAATAATATCTGTGAAAATGTGAAAAGAAAAAAAAAAAACTAAACAAGAATCCATAAATAGTCATCCTATCCCAAAGAATTTATGAAAAATTCACTAAGAATGTCCAATTGTCTACTAGTCTTTCATCACTAATTAACTGTTGGTTTAAAATTCAATTCATCATCTTTCAGTTGCCATACACATATAGTTTCTAGTGATCACATCAGTTTTAATTTGACAGATATTTAATACCTTTTCCAAAAAGCATACCTCCCCGATTTATCCCCTTCTGAAAGATGCTTGCACAAGATATTTATTTGTTTGTCCTTAAGTATAATTATATTGTAAAATCTTTACATCTTTTCAAACTTGAACTCTACCCATCACCTCATTACACTCTTCTCCTTTCCATACAATATATTGTCATTCCTACTTCTAATGTTTGACAGACAACATTTAAGTTTCCAGCTCAATGAATTTGACTGATATAAGTGGAATCACACAGTATCTTTCCTTCTGAGTTTGGCATATATCACATAATATAATGTCCTCAAAGTTCATCCCTGTTATAGCATGTCAAACTTTTTTTTCTTTTGAAGGATGAAGATAATTGATTTTTATTTTTCTAACAAAACACGTTGCATATTACTAGTATGTTGCAGAGTTTGACCATGGTGGCATAGAGAATGAAACATTACTTGGAGTTGAATTTCAGTTTATACTCCAAGAAGTACAGAGAGACTGCCTCACCAAGACTCGTGAGTGTAAGAAAATCTCAGGAAAATACTGTCAAGCTGAGAAAGTCCTGGCTTTATATTTGTAACCCAAGGACATGAGAACAATGATGCAGAAGAAACACAGTTGTGTATGTGGTTTGGTTAGGGGAAAGGCAAAGAACAGGGCAGTCTGCTATGTGACACAGGTTGACCTAGTTTAATCAAGCTTATTGGGGTATGAGGAGCACAATGGTTGGAACAAACATCTCTAAGAATAATTTATTGCTGATTCTGTTCAGCTGTTGCCAGCAGATTTTGCTCTAATCTCCAACTATGCATTCCTGGAACTGTTGCTCCAAGATCCTTTCATGTTTACATTCATTTCAGCCACTCCTTGGGCCAGAGTTACCCACGATGTAACTAGTGTGAATACATCCTCTTTAAGAATATTTCTTCTGCAATAATTCTAGCTACATTTGACCTTGGCTGTGTGCCTTGCTCAGCTAGATCGATCACAGCCTACTGAATGGCTGCTATTACATTGCACAGGGAAGAAGTCATCTGTAATGTGTACAGAGTGATTCAGCATTTCATACAAAATTATAGACTCTGGATAAAGTAAATAAAATTGGGCCCAGTTTCCAGAATGTGTAAGGAAGAGCTTCATAACCTCATGCCTCAGGTAGAGCCCAGCCTTTCTGTTTTTTCTACTTTCCAAATTAGCTAATTTTATGAATAACCACTTTATTTTGGAATAAATCATTACTCATTATATTTAAATTATTTAATTTTAACTAACAAACTTAAATTTATGTATTTTTGGTATAAAGCATGATGTTTTGATATAACTCTACATTATGAAATTACTAAATCAAGATATTTATCACCTTATATACTTACAATTTTTGTGACGGAAATATCTAAAATCCACTATTTTAGCAATTTTAATTATATTTATATGTGTCTGTGTGTATATATACATATTCCTGATAGATGCCACAAGTAGAAAATTCCACATCTGACCATAGTAAAAATATAGGTGTACAGCACAGTGGTACTTTGGTTCATGAACTTAATTGTTTCATGATTCTCAAAAAGATGGCTTCATTCATGTTCATGTGGGAAAGGTGGCTGTGTTCATGTTTGTTGCCAGATGCAGAGTTCACAAACAAAACCAAAATTTTGCCACCTACCTCTGTCTTTGAACCAATTGTTCATGAACAAAAGCCCTTGTGAATCAAGGTACCATTGTCCCACGATACGGTTGCTACACCAATGACAAGTCCCCCAAGATGCCAAGTCATGGAACTCGGCCAAACCTACATGCATTACTCACTAGATGTTTTTACTTACTTTCTTTCCACCTTGTCTTGCAAAAATATAGTGGAAAATGTCAAAAAGATCTACAGACATTCCTATGGGTAAAAATTATCAGTGTAGAAACTGCTCCAAAAACAAGAAGTAGAAATTCTATTTGACCCAGGTACTCCCCTCTTAGAGTTCTTCCTGAAAGAGCTAAGTACACCATACTAGAGTGATGCATGCATACCTATGCTTATAGCAGCACAATTCATAATAGCTAAACCTTAGAAGTGGTCCATATATCCATCAACAGATAAATGAATTTAAAAAGTGGTACATAACAGACTATAAGTATATCATAACAGAGGAGCCATTTGTAGGAAATGGATGCAATTTAAGTAATTTTAAGTAAAATAAAGCAGACACACAAGCTTAAATATCACATGGTTTCTCTTATAAGATAAATATAAATATAAATTGAGACAAAAATATAAAGTAGATAATAGGTAATAGGAAGACAAATATTTTGCAAAAGAAAGGATACCAATAGATGGAAGGAGAGAGGATGAATGGGATGGAGGGAAAGGACATTAAAAAAAAAAGAACTGAGATGTCTTATGTACACATACTAGTTACCTACAACGAATGTGATCTTGATGTACTGCAAGCATATTCTAATAAAAACATGGAAAGAGCAATAACTACTACAAGAATTTTAATAATAAATGATTAAAAATGTACCTATAACTTTAAAAAAGAAAAAGGGGAAGTGTTTGTTTTTATCTTTAGCACACAAAGTCAGACTGTTGGAGAAACTGAGTAGTAGTGTAACTATGAGCCATAGAAAAGTATGTGTTTGGAGTAATCACTATACATAACCTGAAGAAACAGGGTGCATTCATGGAGTCCCTTAAGTCACTCAGTGGCCGATGTCTGCTTGAGTTGACTAAGAGGGTGACAAATTGCTAAATCCAAGGAGCTGAAACATCTTGAAGACAGAGTATTTTGCCAGTTCAAGCAGAGACGGACCTTACAGGGAAAACAAGGAAGTTCCTGAGGAAACAATCAGATAAGACTCACTTATTCAGCCAAACTGCCACTATGCCTTGGTAACCTAAAACAAATGTGCTCAGCTGAGTGCTACGCCTGTGTTATTCCTCAATAAACCTGGGGATTTGAGTCAGTTCATGGCTTTACTTGGAACGAGTGAAGACCCCTGGCCTCTCACAAATATATTCTCTGTCTCTAATGTCTTTATTCATTTAACAGGGTTTGCTGGGCCCAAACCCGGCATGCATTATTGAAGTTCTATGCTAAAAGTGACAAATCAAAATTAATAAAATATAGAAAATGCTGCATGAATTTAAAATTTTAAAACTTGATCTTGTATTAAAAGTGTAATTTGGTCAGCACGGAAGTAAACATATGCCATTTGAAGATATACGAATCATGAAATAAGCAGAGATCGATCATGACAAAATGAAAATTGAAGGGAACTCTGAATATTCTGGTTAAGGAAACTTAAGAAAAAATACAACGCTGAAGTTTTAAAGATTTATTTAACAAGACATCTGCAGATAGTGAAGTAGCTGAGATATTCATTGCAGAAGTGGATATTGAAGAAATTTTACCATTGATAATCATCTTCCACTTGTTCATTGATTGCTGATTAAACAGACAAAATATATTGTGATAACAGTGATGATGAAATGACATTGTTGATTCAGTGGGAAAAGTACCTTTGGATGACATAGAAAAAAGGTGATATGTTTATGAAAGGACTAGGGTAGCCTGTATTCATAACAGAATATGAAAACATGTCAGTTCATAAAATAAAAGAGAATTCTAAGAAAAAAAAACTCTTGTTAATAAGGCAGATGACTCTAGAGGAAAAATCTAAAAGAATCTTTTCAGCAGGAAGCCCCCACATTAGACTACCCATTTCCTTTTTGCAGTGAAATCCACTATGTTGTACCATTAATATCCACTAATTACTATAAAATGCTATTATCTGAAGATCCACTGTCATTACACCTACAAAATGCTGTCACTGTTTTTTAAATTTTATTAAATAATATTATTATTATAGAGAGCTAAAGTAGATTTAAAAAAATGCACAGAGAAGAATAAGACCCTAAAGAGGGTCAATCTAAAGGATGAGGCACATTAACTTGTGGCTGGAGGGGAATTTGATGAGAGCCAAGCCTCAGGATGGACACACCATGGGCAACCTGTAAGCCTCCCTAAATTTAAATATATTAGAAAACCAAATATAATGATCTATAAATAGGGCAAGATGTCATGATCAAGCTCAGGTAAAAGTAAAAATGAAGGTTGATTTAATAGACTATCAAGGCAACTTACATTATCAGTAGAGAAAAATATATGAGAATTTGAATAGATGCGGAAAAATTCTTGTGATAAAATTCAATATTCGTTCATGAACAAAATGCTTAGCAACAAGAATTTGAATGACAATTCATTAATTTGCAAAATAATTTCTCCAAATCCTAACCCATTTTAATGATGAAATACTGAAAGTTTTTGCTTTGAATTGGTGTGAAGCAAAGGTGCATACTATAAATTAGTCCTATTTTTTATTGTACTCAGGTTCCAACCTGTGAGATAAAGGGAGAAAAAAGAAACAAAAATAAGCACTGAAAAAGCTAGAAATGATTCTGTGATTATTCACAGATGACACGGCTGAGTATGCAAAGTTTTAGACAAATCTGCCTAATCACAATCCCTGATCTGAAATTATGCTATTGAGCTACCATGATAAAAACAGCATGATACTGGGAAAAAGACAGACCCGAGGTTCAATGGAACAGATTAGAAGATGCAAAAACAACTCAAAACACACTCGAATACTTCAACTTCGACAAAGGAGCCAAACACCATCACTGGAAGAAATATAGCCTCTTTAATAAACGGTGCTGGAAAAAATTGGCTTGCCACATGCTAAAAATTAAAACTACATACATACATCTTATCATGTACTAAACTAAAATTGAAGTGGATAAGAGATCTAAACATTAAAGCAAAAACACTAAATCTGCTGGAACATAGACTAGGAAGAACTCTTGAAGACAGCTGTAGGCAAGAACTTTATGATTAAAACTCAGACTTTATGGGAAATAATACAATCAGTGATCAGGATCACATCCGACTTAAAAGCTTTTGCACAGCAAAAGAAATCACCAACAGAGTGGATCAAAAACACACAGAGTGGGAAAAAATTTTTGCCCGCAGCTCCTCAGACAAAAGTCTTACATCGAGAATATACAAAGAACTCAGAAAATTCAGACCCCCCCCCAAATTTAAAGACCCAATGTAAAAATGAGCAGATGAAATGAATAGACACCTCACACATGAAGGTATACAAATGACAAATAAATACATGAAAAAATGTTCAACATCACTTGTCATTTGAGAGATGCAAATCAAAACAACGCTAAGATTCCATCTCACTTCAGAAAGAACAGCTATTATCAAGAAATCAACCAATAACAAATGCTGGAGGAGCTGCAGGGGAAAAAGGAACCCTCCTCCACTCTTAGTGGGAGTGTAGACTGGTCCAAACATTGTGGAAATCAGTGTGGAGATGCCTCAAAAAACTACAGCTAGAAATTCTGTTTGACCCAGCTATACCTCTTCTTGGTATCTTCCTAGAAGAATTAAAAACATCATACTACAGTAATATATGCACAACCATGTTCATAGCAACACAATTTGTAATATCTAAGTCTTGGAAACAACCCAAATGCCCAGCAACTACTGCATGGCTAAAGATTTTTTTTTTAATATACAGTGGAGTACTACTCTCCATAAAATGGATAAACTTGAAACATTCATAGGTAAATGGATGCACTTTGAGAACATATTCTTAAGTAAATCAGACACACATGAGTATATCTTGAATTATTTCTCTGGTATGAAAAAGCATAAGTGTAAATAGGACAAAAAGGTATAATAGATATGGTGAAAAAGAAAGGCAATGTTCAAATTGGAATAGAACAAGAGAGGGAAGAGGAAGAAAGGAAGGAAGGGAAAGATAAAAGAACAGAAAAAGAAAAAATGGAAAACTGTGAATAAAGCTATTGTAAATAAGGAGGGGAGGAGTAGTGGAAGGGAGGGGTGGGGAAGAGGGGAAACCAAGATATATCATGTATAGGTACAAACTAATTATGATAAATGTGATCTTTATGTCTATCTACGATGTATCAATACATGATCTTGGTAAAAAAAATCTGCATAAAAGTATGAGAATTAATAACTGAATTAAATGAGACTCATTAGCTGCAAAATGAATATGCAAAAAATTGATTGTATTTTAAATCCCAGAAACAAGCACTGTGAAAATTGAAACATGGTATAAAATATTCTTGGATTAGAAAGACTACATTTTGTAATGATTTCAGTTATCCTAAAGTGCACTATTTCCATGCGTTCCCAGTTAGAATCCTCTTAGTTTTTTACGGAAATCTAGAACACGTTTTTAAAAATGTATAGAAATATGAAAGACTAAACAGGAGTAAATTGAAGAATAACCTAACAGATATTAATACTTATACAGCTACAGTAACAATGAGAATGTGGAATCAAAATATAAGAGTCAAACAGATCTTTGGAAAAGAATAGTATCTAAAAATAAGTAACACAAATGGACATTTCACTTATGGTAAAGATGACTCTCCAGAGCAGTGAATAAATGACCACATTTTAAATAAATGTGTTAGAAAGCATGTTAAAAAAAAATGGAACCATCTACATTGTTGATGGCAATGCAAATTATTCAGATACCATTAAATCCAATATGGAAGCTCCTCAAAAAACTAAAAATAAGATTACCATTTAATCTAGTAATATCACTTCTATATATACATCCAAAGGAATTAAGATTTGACTCTAAACAACTATCCACAATCCTTTATTCATTGCAACATAATACAACATAATCCAAGATATAGAAAATGCCTACATGTCTATCAGTGCATGGAGGGATATTGAAAATGTGGCATATACGTACAATATAGTATGATTCACTTGGATTGAAAGAAAAATTTTGCCATTTGTGACAACATAAAAAGCGTAAAAAGATCTAGAGAATATTTTGCTAAATGAAATAAACCAGCCACAGGTCAGATGCTGCATGATCTCATTTTACATGTGGGTTATAAAAACGTCAAATTCACAGGATCAGAGAGTTAAATGGTGCTTCCAGGGTCTGGGGTGGTGGAAAGAAATGCAGACAGGTTGTTCAAAAATCACAAGACTTTAGCTAGGCAAGATAAATAAGTTTTCCAGATCTATAATAATAATACTATGATAATACTATGTCGTGTAATTTAAAATGTGTTCTCCAGGTAGATCTTATATTGAGTGATCTTCTCAGAAAAGAAAAATTGCAAATTTGGACAAGCTGAAACTTTTGGAAGTGATAGATCAGCATATTTCATTTATTTCAGTGGTAGCTTTAATGATATATGTGTGTCACCAAACACATCATGTATATGTTAAGTAATGCTTTTTGTATTTCAATTATATCTTAACATGCTTTAAAATATAAATATTAAACATTTACTAATGCAGTGGACGAAAAACCAAAAATCCTTGGAATTTCATATATATGTAGAAATGCTAAAAAACAAAAATTCTGAAAGATGAAAACTAAAAAAAAAAAAAATTAGTGTGGAGATAATGGAAAGAATGTTACCTGAGACTAAGTGCTTCTCTTGTTTACACATACTTAAATCTTACTGATTTTAATGATCTTCAACCTCCGAGCAAGAAGAAATTGACTGCAAGATAGAAATTCGAACTTCAGGAATTGTTTTACAAAAGGATCAAGGATTTTGTGATGAATATATTGTCTTGGATGTAAGAGGAATTGCTGATCACCGCAGAGACTTAAAATCTGCTATGAGCTTATAGAATTTTGTAGTTTGTGGTGACAGAAAGTTTTATAGCAATTGAAAATAAGTACATATGAAGCTGCTGAGTTAAAAACATATCACTGGAATGATGTACAAATGGTTTACATTCACCGGTGGAAGAAGTGGAATGTACATATATCTGTTGGTATGAAGCATGAGGTCATGATTAATTTGATTATGGTAATTGCACCAATTTCTTAGCCTTAACACCAACCATCATTTATGCTTCTTAATGGTTTTACCATATCCCACCTCAATCTCTAAATATAGTAAATAATGATGAAACAAACAATACTATCAAGCTTTAAGTACTCACAAATTGCCAGGTAATGTGTAATGAATTTTATGTACATTATTTTGTTAATTCTTAGTACAACATGTTGTGGTAGATTATATCATTATCTCTCTTTTATCAGTAAAGAAACTGCAACCCAAAGAAGTTTTGAAAAATTAATGAAAATTCTAGAGTTAATTTGGAAAAATTTCTTAATTGTTTTGCGGGTGCACAAGGATTTTTCAAATGTTATGAAATAATGCTAATTATATAAGGAATAATTGTGCAATTAGTGTTCATTAAGGTAAAATTTCTGTTGTAAAATGACCAAAAATTGAAAATTCATGCTACAAAGCAGAACAAGATAGTTCTGAAGAATGTGACCGAAGTTTTATTTATAATATGAAATGAATGCTTATAAACCAGTAAACAAACTTAGACAATCCAAATGAAAAATAATCAAAATATACGAGCAAACACTCTACAAAAGCAGATAACCAAATTGATGATAAACATAAAAAGAGGGGCAAGAATCCTACCAGCAGAAGGTAAATAGTAAATGCATGCTAACTGGCAGTGCTATCTGAAAGTGAAATCTACAGTCCACACAATCTTTTACCCTAACCTGGAGGTTTGTTCTGAAAGGGTCTACACTCACACAACAACCGAGCTTCTGAGTTACTCATAAACTTTCCGAGGGCTATAATTAGAAGCTTTCTTCAGATAGGTCTTGTTATTTGGGACTAAGCTCCTCTGCGGACTAAACCTCAGAATAATCACAATTAAGGATTTATGGATTCCCCACTACATTGTCTAGGTGTAAAAAGGCAAAGTGAAACATTCACAGCTGAGGTGAGTGTGAACTAGGTGCCACCGAAAATTTGAGAGTCAGAGAATACAGGCTATCACGGAGAGGGGGTGGACAGTGCAGATGGTCTTGCTCTTGATGACTAGGAGAAAAAGCAAATTGCTTGACAACAGTATACATTTAAAAATCGTGCTGGCAGTGTGCTCTCTCTGTCCCCATGGCCACTCTCTAGCATGAAATTTAGTGGTTTAATTGCTTTTCCACTCTGAGTCTTCTTCAGTACACAGCTCTACATCCTGATTTGGCTGTTTGCCACATTCCCAGAAAATTCTGTCTAAACTCATCAAGCTGAGTATATACCTGACTGGAGCAGTCTCAAAGTAGCCAATATTAGATTTCTGAACAGGGTGTGCTGCATTTTAAACACAGACATTGCTGCCAGGTGTACAGATGGAGGACTTCGGGAGAAACCGAACACCTGAACTGCACGGTCCAAAAGCTGCTAAGCGTAAACCAACAAGTTAGGCTTGTGGTAGCCTTTTGATCACCCCACACACTGCTGCATTCTCAGAAGACATGGAACAAATGTGCAGCTTACTATGAGCATTTCACATACCTCTGAGGCTGGTGCAGAGATAGGGGCTTGTGGCTACCGATCAGTCACTTGTGCAACACCGAAGGTGCATAAATAAAATTCATCCCTGGGTTATTTGTTGCAGGTACAGTCAACATAATCTCAACCAGTCTAGCAAGAAATATGTGTTGGGCATATGGATTGACACAAACTGAGAAAAAGCAAAAGAAACTGCAGGAGTTTCTCAGATTTTACCCTATACCTGGTGGATTGTTCTTCTCCACACCAAATATCTTAACCAGGAGGAATTTTTAACTAGTCATGCTTTGTTCTGTTCTATTTCCATCCCCTATCAATCCATCTATTCAATTGTTTATTATTGTTAATGTTTTTATTCTCTTAGTTTTTCTGTTTCATTCTATTTTTTAACTTAATCTATTGTTCTATTTTTCTTTTTAAACTGTATTTCATTTTAATTCCTATTCTCTTTCTCCTTTTCAGCATATCTTTACATCTTTCTTCTAAGGTTTTGCTTTTTTCTCCTTCTTTTGGACTTTACTTCTGCTATCCCCTTCTTTTCATATTTTTTGATATGTTATGCTTTGTTTTATTGATTTTTGAATTTTAATGTATTGCTTAATATCATTCGTGCATCATTATTATTAGAGGTGCTGTAGTTACATTTCCCAAATTTGATTTTTTATGTATGGCTACATCTGGTTTATTTATATGGGAGATGCTTAAGTAATTATGGCTACAGGAGGATTGATATCTCACTTCTTCATATTTATTCCCACAGCAATGGAAGACGGAAACAGCACAAATTTCTGTAGAAACTTCACCTACAATGAAAAAACATAGGTGGCACCCATAACCATTCAGAATACAACGTGATGGCAAAGTTAGAGAAATATTCACCCAGGATCCACCCCACATAGAACAATGTTAAAAGCAGAAGTGCCTAAACTACTAGATGGTCCCCATTCTTGCAAGATATAGAGAGAAAATGGGTCACTTTATTGCTAATAAGTACATGTTGTGTCAATTATCACTAAGTACAGACTAAAAACAAATAAGAAAAGTGACCATATAAATATGCTTGGAACACAGCACAGCACAACAGATTGATATCCCAGGTCACATCATCAAAAGAAACCTGCCACTTAAGAAGGTCCACACAAGAAAAAGTTAAGAAATGTGCAAATCCCAATGTAGAAACATAAGATATTATGAAAAAAAAAAAAGAGCAGCATCATTCCTCCGAAAGTTAATATTTCCAAACTACCTGATTTCATTGACAATGCAGCAGACAAACTACTGGACAAACATTTTAGAAATGATTATGAAAACAGACAATGTAATCACAGAAAAACAAATAACTGAATTAAATAAGAATGGCCACATGGTGAAAGAAAGAACAATTAAACAAACAAAAGACAGAAACACTAAAAACACCTTAGAAATCATGGTAGTGAAATACTGAAAAAAACAAATAAAAACCTTAGTAGAAAGCCCTATCACTGCTCAAGAATACACAATTTCAAGCCTATAAAATAAGATAGATGGATTATCACATACAGTAGCAATACATTTTAAAAAAAGAAATTATGAACAAAGCAAATACAACATCTAGGGAATGATGAGGAGGCCAAACTGTTGAATTATGGAATAACATAAAGCACAAATTACACAGTAAAAGCATATAAAAGCTGTTAAGTGAAATAATGACATAAAAGTACAGGACGTATTTAGAACTTCAAACAGATATAACAAGGAAACAACCTCCCCACATCATGTTATATTTATGTCAAGTATACAAATTTAGGAAAACAGAAGGAATAGAAAGATTCCTAGATACATATGAATTGCTAAAACTGGATCAAGAAGATATAAAAACTCTAAATAATCCAATACCAGTCACTGAAATCAAAGAAGCAATTAAAATCCTACCAACAAAGAAAAGACCAGGTCCTGACGGATTCACTGCAAAATTGTACAAGAAATTTAGAGATGATTTAATGCCACTAATTCTCAAACTCTTTAACGAACTTGAAAGAGAAGCAATACTCCCAAATTCATTCCTGGAAGCAAGCATTACCCTGATACCAAAGCCAGAGAAGGATCCAACATAAAAAGGGAACTACAGGCCAAACTCGTTAATGAATATAGATGTAAAAATCCTCAATAAGATAATGGCAAACAGAATGCAGCAAATTATCCAGAAGATTATACACTATGACCAAGTAGGATTCATTCCAGGGATGCAGGGTTGGTTCAATATATGCAAATCAATAAATGTGATACACCATATTAATAGAGCCAAGGACAAAAACCATATGATCATCTCAATAGATGCAGAAAAGGCATTTGACAAGGTCCAACACCCATTCATGATAAAAGCCCTGCAGAAAACTGGAATAGATGGTCTTTTTCTCAAACTGATAAAAGCCATCTATGACAAACCAATAGCATCACACTAAATGGTCAAAAACTAAAAGCTTTGACTCTAAAATCCAGAACAAGACAAGAATGTCCGCCCTCACCACTCTTACGCAGTATAGGTCTGGAAACATTAGCCAGAACAATTAGACAAGAGAAAGAAATAAAAGGAATAAGGATAGGAAAAGAAGAATTTAAATATCATTATTTGCAGATGACATGATACTCTACATAGGAGATCCCCAAAACTCCACCAAAAGACTTCTAGATTTAATAACCAAATTCAGCAGAGTAGCTGGGTACAAAGTCAACACTCAGAAATTAATAGCATTCCTGTACACAAATAACAGACTTACTGAGAGAGAGATTAGGGAAACAACACCTTTCACCATAGCATCCAAAAAAATGAAGTACTTAGGAATTAATCTAATGAAGGAAGTAAAAGATCTATACATTGAAAATTACAGTATTTTGAAAAAGGAGATGGAAGAAGATATCAGAAAATGGAAAGACTCTTCCTTGTTCTTGGGTGGGAAGAACCAATATAGTGAAAATGGCCATACTCCCAAAAATGTTATACAGATTTAATGCAATCCCAATTAAAATAACAGTAGTATACCTTACAGACTTAGAGAAAACAATACTAAAATTAATTTGGAACCAGAAGAAACCTAGAATAGCAAAAGCAATTCTGGGCAACGAAAGCAAAGCAGGGGCCATCATAATCCCTGACCTGAAATTATATTACAAAGTTACTGTAATAAAAATGATGGTACTGGCAAAAAGAAAAGAAAAGAAAAAAATAAAATAAAACAGACCTGAGGACCAATGGAAGAGAATAGAAGGTGCAGGAACATGTCCAAACACCCTCAGCCACCTTATCTTTGACAAAAGGGCCCAACAACCTCACTGGAGGAAAGATAGCCTCTTTACTCAATGATGATGGAAAAACTGGCTTTCCACATGCTGAAGATTAAAGCTAGATGTGTATCTTTCCCCATGAACAAGCTAAAATCAAAGTGGATCAAAGATCTAAATATTAAAACAGAAACACTAAATCTGCTGGAAGACAGAATAGGTAGAAATCTTGAAGACATGGGTGTAGGCAAAGACTTGACTTTATGAACAAAACCCCAGTTTCCCAGGAAATATCACAAAGAATCAATAACCGTTATCTCATTGTATTGAAAAGCATTTGCACAGCAAAAGAAGCCACCAACAGAGTGAAGAGACAAGCCACAGAGTGTGAAAAACTTTTGCCAGCTATTCCTCTGACAAAGGACGGATATCTTGAATGTATAAAGAACAAAAAAATCAGACCTCCCCAATTTTTTTTTTTGTGGTGCCGGGGATCGAACTCAGGCCCTTGTGCTTGCAAGGCAAGACCCCCAAAATTTAAAGACCCAGTCCCAAAATGGGAAGCTGAAATGAATAGACACTTCTCAGATGAAGAAGAAGAAACAGAATATAAACATATGAAAAAAATATTTAGCATCACTGGTCATCCAAGAGATCCAAATAAAAACAACACTGAGATTCCATCTCACTCCAGAAATAATGGCTATTATCAATAAATCAGCCAATAACAAATGCTGAAGGGGCTGTGGGGAAAAAGGAACCCTTCTCTACTATTGGTGGGAATGTAGACTGGTACAACCACTCTAGAAATCAGTGTGGAGATTCCTCAAGAAACTAGGACTAGAGGTTGCATTTGACCCAGCTATTCCCCTTCCTGGTATCTTCCCAAAAGAATTAAAAGCATCATATCAGAGTGACATACGTACACCCATGTTTATAGCTGCACAGTTTGTAATAGCTAAATCTTGGAAACAGCCCAAATACCCATCAACTGATGAATGAGTAAAGAAGATGCGGGTTTTTTTTTTTAATACAATGGCCATAAATAATGATATGCTTGAGATATTTCTAGGTAAGTAGATGCACCTTAAGATCATCCTCTTCAGTGAAATAAATTGAACACACATATTTAAATACTGCATTGTTTCTCTGGTGTGAGAAACTGAAAGTGAAAATAAGGACTAAAATGTATTATATAGGGAAAGGGAAGAAATTGTTCCAATGAGAAGGGGAACAACGGAGGGGGAGGAGGAAAGGAATGGAGGGACAAGACAAAAAAGAGTAGAAGGGAAAAATGGAAACAAAGCATTTGTAAATAAGGAGGGAGGAGGGCTTGAAGAGAGGGGAGGGGAATGGGAAAAAAAGAAACAGAAAGATCATGTACTGGTGCAAATTCCCTATGATGAATGTTATCACTATGTATATCTAACATGTAGCATTAAAATAAAATTAAAAAGTTTTTTAAAAAGTATATAGAATTAAGAATGAACACTGAAAGCTGAAACAGATTAATATCATTTTATTGTGAAGGCCAAACCATAAATATAACAATAGATGTCTAAGAAGAAACCCTAAGGTTGGTGGGAGATACGGACTAATGTATTTTAAGCCATGAAAGAAAACTAATTCAAACCTAAATTACTATATACAACAAGCTTAATTTTTCAGAATCAAAGTCAAAACAAAAATTTTCCAAGATAAGCACAAAGTAAGGGATTCATGACCACTAAACCAGTATTGCAGAAGATACATAAAGGAGCCCTGTGTATATGAGAGGAAACATATACAAGAAAATAACTGTTAGGAAAGTATCAGATATTAAAAAAAAATAGGAAAATAACAAACTGAAAACTATATATGTATACCTTTCAATGAAAACTCTAAATGGAAATGTTCCTTATTAGTCGAACTTGAGGACCGAAATAAAAAATGAAACCCAGTTTTTTACTCCATGCAAAAAGCACACCTCAAAAACAATGACATATACAAACTAACAGTTAGAGGATGGAGAATAATGTTCCAGGAGATTGGAATCCAAAGGCAAGCAATGCTTTTTGTCACTTATAGCTGACAAAGAAGATGCCAAGTCAAAATTAATCAGAAAAGACAAGGGAAGACACACACTGGCAAAGAAACAGTCCTCCAAGAAGACGTAACAATTGCAAATATATATGTGCCAAATATAGGTATACCCAATTTTATTAAACAAACATTTTTTCAAGATAAATAGAGGAGCAGTTCCCAAAGCAATAATATTGGGTAACTTCAGTAACCCACTCTCACAAATACATAGATCAACCAGACCAAAAAATCAACAAAGAAACATCAGTTATATTACACCAGAGATTACATAGACTTAGTAGACATCTGTATATTATTTCATTAAAAAATGCAAATTGTGGTCAGCAACTCATGGAACATTTTCCAAAATAAAACATGTTTTAGGAAATAAAGCATATAAATAGAAAAAAAATGGAAATACTTTATTCTACCTTATAAGAATATATTAGAATGAAACTAGAAATGAGCAATAGAAGCCACAGAAGGTATACAAGGACATGGAGATTACACAATACACTTCTGAATGATCAGAGCATGATTGAAAATATTGGAGATAATTGTTTTTAAATTCCTATAATTAAATGAAATAATAGAATCCTTGAGATAAAATGCCAGCAGTTCCAAGCAACAAGTATATAGCAATTAGCATTTACATTAAATAATTTGAGAATTATTTCAAATAAGTTAACTAATGATACATCTGAAGATCTTAACAAAACAAGAACATACTGTCTTAGTTACTCCTCTTGTTGCTGAGACAAAATACCGAATACCCAAATTTAAAGGAGGAAAGGTTTATTTCAGCTCAAAGTTTGTAGATGTTTCAGTCCATAGTCAGCTAGCTGACTTCAAGGCAGGCCAGCACAGCAGAGGGGCATCACAGAGGAAAAGCAGTTCATGTTGTGGCAGGCAGAAGACAGAAAGCAGCAAGGGGAGCAAGGGCAGAAGACTGCCTCTCCCATTTATCCCTTTTAGACCACCCACCTTTTGGGTGGTGCCACCTACACCCACGTTGGGCCGTCCCATTAACCACATCCAGAATTTGCTAAACCAATAAGCAGACAGATTTAGTAATCCCACATCCTCAATCCCAGCATCACACACATACTCTCCACATCATACACTTTAGATTCAGCCACCTCTGAAAAGACCCACCTGTGACCACATGAGAGACACCTAGACACAAGCCATAACACAAACTATTTGCTAAAGCCAGTAGAAAGAAAGACACCATAAAAATCAGAGCTAAAATAACTGAGAGAAGAAAAGAACACAAACAGAGACTACAAAGAGAGAACACAAAGAATCAATAAAACAAAAATTTTGTTATTTGAAAAGGTAAAAAAAAAAAAATTGAAAAACCCTTAGCCAAAACACCCAAAAGAAAGACAGAAGACCAAAATTAATGAAATTAGAGAGGAATAAGCATACATCACAACAGACACCAGTAAAATCCAGAGGATAATTAGGGACTATTTTGAAAATTTGTATTCCAAAAATTGACACATCTGAAGAAATTGATAAATTTTTAGAGGCATACAATTTACAAAAATTGAACCAAGGGGATACAAAAACCGAAAGAGAAATAATCGGAAATTAATTATTGCTGTTTAATTAATAATCTTCAAACAAAAAAAATTCCAAGACCAGAAATATTCACAGCTGAACTTTACCACAACTTTAAAGAATAAACCTCAAAGTTACTGAAACTATTCCATGAAATATAAAGGGCAAAAGCTTTCAAGCTTGTTCTACAAAGATACTGAAACTTCATTACAAAATCTGAAAAGGACAAAAACAAACATACAAACAAAACTACACAACAATATCCTTGGTGGAAATAGATGCAAAAATCATCAACAAAGTTCTTGCAAACTGCATCCAGCAAAATAGTTTCATTCATTCTTATCTCCCTGTAAGGATAGTTCAACATAAACAAATAAGTAAATATAACTAACCACAATACTCACACGAGAATGTCAACTGATGCAGAAAAGGATTTTACAAAATTTCAATATAGCTTCATGATAAAAGTCCTGAAGAAACGAGTTATAGGAGGATTATTCCTCAATATAATAATGTCTGTATATGACAAATCCATACTCACCATTATATTCAATGAGAAAAAGCTGAAATAATTTCCTCTAAAATTGGGAATGAAAAAAGTATGTGCACTCTTACCATTGCTGTTCAGAATAGTACTTGGAATTTTAGCCAGAGGACTTAGACAAGAGAAAGAAACAAAAGGGATGCAAGAAAGGAAGCAAGAATCATCCTTATGACATATGATATGTTCTTTTTTTTTTTTTTTTTTTTTTTGGTGCCGGGGATTGAACTCAGGGCCTTGTGCTTGCAAGGCAAGCACTCTAATCACTGAGCTAAATCCCCAGCCCCCCCATATGATATGTTCTTAAACTACAATACCCAAAAAACTCAACCAGAGGCATTTAGATCTGACAAACAAATTCAACAAAGTATTAAAACACAAAATCAATATGAAAAGAGCTTGTCTATATACCAATGATGAAGCTTCTGAGAAATAAATCAGAAAAATGATTCTGTTCAGAATAACTTCAAAATATTTCTAGGAATAACCTTGATTAGGAGTTTAAAGATCTCTGCTATGAAAACCACAGAACACAGAAAAAAGAAATTGAAGAAGACACTAAATGATGGAAAGATCTCCACTGTGAATGACCTGTGGAATTAATAGTCTTAAAATGGCCACATTTCCAAGCATGACCTCCAAACTCAATGTAATCCCCACCAAAATACCAATGACATTCTTCAAGCAATTATAAAAACAATCCTAAAATTCAAATGGAAGTAGAAAAGCCCCAGAATAGCTAAAAAATCATAAGCCAAAGCAGGAATGTTGGAGGTTTTACAATGCTCTATTTCAAAATATACTACAGAGTCATAGTACCAAAAAAAGCAAGACAATGTCATAAAACAGATCTGTAGACAGACATTCTAGAAGACACAGAAAAAATCCACACAGCTACAGTCATCAGATTCTGACAAACATGTCACAAACCTATGTTGGAGAAAACATAGACTCTTTAAAACATGATGCTGTGAAAACTGGATATTTATACAGATATTCTTTGTTTAATGGTCTACCCATTAACGACTTTTGGACTTAGGAGCAAGGTGTGCTGCTCAGATACACGGCTTTTTTGGGTACAGTTCTATACATCTTGTTCATAGAACTTCAGTGTCTTTTTTTGTATAGTACACATTTTTCATACAGTATTATAATTTTTTATTGTACTGTACAGCACACTACTATAGTTTTATGTTCTGTTATATATTACAGTACTGTGTGTAAGACTTATGCAAATAAAATCACAGTCACCAAATTGGAGTTTCCTTTGACCGTTTTTTCGTTCTGAATATTGTAATGTACATACTATGTACAATTCTTCATTTAGCCACCAATTCATCAAATGGCCTGTTCACAGGAACGTAACTCTGTCATTAAACAAGGACTGTCTGCATGTAGAAGAATGAATCTAGATCCCTATTATCTCTCACTCTGAAAATAATTGACTCAAAATGGATCAAAAATCTCAATACAAAACCAGAAAATTTAAAACAACTAGAAGAAAACAGGGGAAAAATTACATTATGTAGTCACTAACAATAACTTTCTTAATAGGACAAAAATATCTCAGAAATTAATAGCAAATATTGGCAAATTGAATTATATTTTGCTGTCAATCACTATTCTACTATTTTATTTCTAAGCTATTTGTTTTTTCAATTTTTTGCTTGACACTTCTACTTCAGTACCTGGGAGACTGGGCTTTGGGAATAAATGAATTTTTTGAGGCATCTTATTACCTTGTTTGCTCAGGAATCTTGTGTTGAATGTACTGGGTCATTTGGGCTAGAGAGCACTTCCACCAAGGTAGAGCCTTCTTTAGTAAGTTGATTTCTCCCTATCATGTGCCCCTGGCTTTTGTTGTGCTTCAGTGCACAGATACTTACTCAATTTATTCAAAGATGAAGGATTGGTCTCTAGTACTGAATTATGTCAAGAACAGCTGATAGTAATATCAACATCCAAAGCAACCACATATAAATGTATGATTTAGACCTTGTTCAGAAAGTTTTCTACTCTTTCAAGAAGCAGGAGATTAGTAATAGAAGAGGAAGAGAAAAGACTGGGAATCAGGAGATGATGAAAGAAAAAAGGGCAAGAAAAAATAAGAGAAAAAATTGTGAAAACAAAAATATATTAAAGAGAAAAAAAGAAAGTGAAAAAAAATGAAGTAATTTTGATTATACCCATAAAGAACGAGTGAAGGAGAAGGGGTTTGAGAGACTATATGTGGGGCAGAGAAAAAGGAGTAGAGAGCAAGTCTTATAAGTAGTAAGTAAGATAGTCTTTATGGAGAATGTATTCAACTTTTAAACTAGCAGATGAGTGTGTTAGAGTATCTAAGGAATGACCTACAATGAGGGAGAACCTGAAAAGTCAATGTTAGACAATGTAAAAACAAAAACGATAGTAGTCATATACTGTTGGTGATAAACCTATGCCCCTCACATACACTGTAAAATAAAAAAAAAGGAAAACTAGTTTTTATAATGGCATTTTTCTAAAGAAGGAAATAAAGGAGGAAGATATGGAGGACTTTCGAGGCTATGAAAGGGCAAGTGAGGAGGAAGAGTGGGGTAGGGATTTTAAGTGAATAATAAAAGAGAACACAGGGAAACTGAGCACAAATAATGACTTAACATAAACATTAATTTTAGAAACCTTACGAAATAACCCTTCTTAATACTAGTACTAGTATTTTTGCTAACAGTACTCAAATTAATTGTATCACAGTGCAAGTCACAAATTATGGAATAAATTATGCTGTATAAATTTGGCAATCACTTTGGGGGAAAATGTCATATCTCTATTTCATATTATATAAATTACAAGATACGTACATATCTCAATTTACATGGTCTTAGAATAAATCACTTTTCTATAAATAAGTTACTACAATGTTATGGGTTGATTTATCTAACACATGAAAGAGGAAAATAGTAAGTACTAGTACATAATAATCCAGAATGAATATAATTTGTTGATGCCTCAATCTCCATGATTTCATCTGCCTCTTCCATTATTCCAAAAATAATAATAATAATGAGAATTTTTCCATGTCATACTTTAGTAAAAATCAATGGCTCAAGACTACAGGTCTATCAGTAGGAGAAGTCAAATATATAAAGGACATGGAGGCTATAAAAGGTAGTGACAGTTTCTTGGAAATATTTTCTTGTCTTGCAGAACACTCTTAGTGCAAGTTACTCACAATCCAAGATTTTGCTGTGCTTATAATTTAGAAAAAAATAATAATTTAGAAAATAACACCTACTTAACTAGTATCATCTCTCAGAAGGAGTGAAAAACTGTCTGTAACTTGTAATAGAGGGGGAAATTAGATCTAAATTAATAATTTGAATTGAAATATATTCAATTTCAATGTTTTAATTCTTTAAAAATTGTTGATAATGTTTTTATTTTTATGGTTTTTCTAGTAATATGTTTGCTCTACATAATGATTACATATATCTTGGGAAGTTTGGGCATGTGCATAACACATTTTAATTTTTTTCTCTTCCCTATGCTCCCTTCAACTCTTCTTCCTCTCCCCATTTGCAAAAACTTTATTTCCATTTTTCCCTTCAACTTTTAAAAAATTCCTTTTCCCTTCCTTCTCTCCTGCTTCCACATCTTGTTCCCTTTCCCATTTGAAAAATAGCTCTTTACTTCCTAATATCTACCTTTTATTTTGTTACATTTTTATACTTTGAATTTCTCATATAAGTTAAGAATGTTGTACTTAGACAAAGCAATTCACTGTTCAACTCTCTAATTCTTCTGCGTAAATGAGGCTATGGAACTTATTCCTGAGTACTACTTAATGCTTATTAAGAAGGAAGATCAATGTGTTAAGTAGCTCAATGCTATCCTATTTCCTTTTGTATTCTGAAGTATGCTGCAAGGACGTAAAAGTTAATGATTATGTGTCTTGGCTTTATATTTCTAGGCATACCAATGGGACTAAAAAATAGTCATCAATGATTATGTGAATGAATCGAAGGAAAAGAAATGATCTAACCTAAACAGTTTCCAAAGATTCACACAATTGATATGAATTAATTACAGTGATGATATTGTGGGGAAAAGTCAGTTGCTCTTGGTCTTCAACTGGCATAGACTTTTCTTCGGACAATTCTATTTTTACTTTTATTATTTAAAAATCAACTCTCATTTCACTACTTATGAATATAAATATGACAGTTAGAGAGGAATGAAATTGCATTACTCTGTTCTAGAAAGGGAGGACCTTTTGCTTCCCATTACAGTAGAAATTGGTACTAGAGAGAAAACTTCCAGTCCATGTTTCTTCCTCACTTATTCCTCTCTAGAGTAAGAGGGGAAAAAAAAAACACAAAAAACAAACAAACAAAAAAAAAAACAAAACAAAACAAAACAAAAAAAAACTTGTACAATCAGGGATTGAGACATATTTGAGCTATACTGCCCACAAAAGCACTTGTCTACTAAAAATTCAATGTATTATGCCTTTGATTCTCATCTTCTTCATTCTTGCAGTGACTATTTTTCAGATGGGTTATGTTCTTTCATTCAACTACTCTGAAAATTTTCTATAGGTAGTAGTGAGAACACTTATTTGGTCTCACGTCTGAAGATACCCTCTAACAAGTTTTCCTAGAATAATAAAGGTGATATGTTGATCCTCCTATGGCTCTATCTATTCTATCACCATTGACTAGAATTCAGAAAATGGTTGAGCAGATAAGTGATGATAACTCAAATTATATTTATGTCTCATTAATCCAAGCATCATATCCTTAATCCCAGCAGCATACACCCTAGGTCCAGCCAACTCTGAAAAACTCTATCTATGACGGCATGAGAACATCTAGATACAAGACACCACAATTGTAATTGGGTGAAATAGTAGTTCTATTTTCCCTTTTTCAAGCCCCTCCATATTGATTTCCAGAGTAGTTGTACTAATTTACATTTCTATGAGCAGTATAGAAGGGTTACTTTTATCTTGAATCCTAAAAAGCATTTATTGTCTTTTGTATTCTTCATGGTAGAGATTTTAACTGGGGTAAAATGGAATCTTAATATAGTTTGATTTGTATTTTCCAAATTGCTAACAATGTTCAACTTTTTCATATACTGATTAGCCATTTGTATTTCTTTTAAGAAGTGTCTGTTCAATTTTCTTGCCCATTTATTAATTGGGCAATTTGATTTTTTTTTGGTGTTACGCTTTTTGAGTTCTTTTTATGTTCTGGATACTTTGTTGGTGGATGAAAACACAGGAGAAGACATCGCCGGTTGGGATGGGGAAAGTAGGCCAGATCAAGTGCTTCTTTATTTTCTTACAAAACCATTAATCCCATCATGGGAGTCCTACCACAGTGACTTCATCTAACCCTAATTAGCTCCTAAAGGCTCTAATTCCAACTAATATCAACAGATGAATTTGAGGACTAAGTTTCCAGCATGTGAGTTTCAGGAGAACACATTCAAACTGGAACAAGTCCCCAAAATACTTAAAAATTAAGGCCTAGAAACTACTTTGAAGTAGTGATTGATAGTTATTATTTTTATAGATAACTATATATTTGAAAGCAATAATTTTCTAATTGGGAGTGTTGAAAATATTCTAATGATAATTTATTTTGTATGATTTCCAGATTTGAAAAAAAAAAAACACATCAGGAGATAATGACATTAAAAAAGACTCCCAAAAATTCTCTGTATTATTAGCACTGGCAACATTGGCAAAAACATCATAATCAATGTTTTAATAAGACTAGAAAGTATCCGAGGACCTGAAGCATTTGGGGAAACTTTTATTCTAAAAAACAATGCTAATCTTGGTAACAACAGCAACCTATGTGGTATTCTAATTTGCTTATTATCACTGTTCTCTTTTCAATTCCATGGTGGCCTTGAAATTGAATAAAGCACAATCATGGTTAAAAAAAAAATAGCAACCAGGGAGACACTAGAGGGGGCATATCAACATCAGAGCCACATTAAAGTTTCGTTTCTGGAAAGCTATACTTGTTTGAGCCCCAGCGTCATCCTGTGGAAGGTCTCAATTCTAAGGCTGTCTTTATTTTATGAGTTGGAGAGCACAACTCTCATAAGGGAAGGGAGGCAAGAAAAGAAAATTGTGATGACCTCAAAACAGATCAGAAAAACAAAAAAGGTAGAAAATAAGGAACATATATCTGGTTTTCCTTTTCATAAACTGATAGACTGAATTGCTTGAACACTTTAAAATTTACAAAAATTGGAGAGAGAGGTTATGGAGAATTCCTGTGTATTCCTTGAGATCCTCCCAATTTCCCCTATTCCTAATATCTTGTGTTAGTACCTGTTAGTGCGATACATTTGTTACAATTGAGCCAATGTCAGTAAATTATTAATACTAACTTGAAGTCTACAGTTTTAAATTAGGGCTCTGCCTTGGTGTTGCAGATTATTATTTTTGGTGTTGCAGATTATTTTTTTGGTGTTGCATATTATTCAAAAGTGAATGAATATATAATGTCATGTATCTAGCATTCTAATAGTATATAAAACAATAGCTTTGATGATTTAAAAAATTTTGTTTTCCATTTATTCATTCTCCTCGTTCACAACAAACAGCCCCAGCAAACATACATTGTTTTATTGCCATATATTTTCATTTTGCAGAATGTTACGTACTTGGGATTTTGTATGTAGCTTTTCAGACTAAGCTTTCCACTCAATGATACAAATTTAATATTCCTGCTTGACTTTCTTTTCTTTGCTTAATACCTCATTTATTCACATTATTGTACAACATTTCGTTATATGCACTTTGTTATTCATTCACTCATTAAAGAGCATCCTGATTATATACAAGTTCGAGAAATTTCAAGTAATGCTGTTATCAACCTTTTTGTGAAATTTTTAATTCACCTGGAAGACTATCGAGGAGTACAATGGTTAGATTATATTTTAAGAGCATGTTAAATTTTTTAAGTAACTGCTAACAATGGTTAACTTTATGTATCAGCTTGACTAAGCTATTGCTTGCCCAGATATTTTCTGGAACCTTCTTTTGGATGTGTTTCTAAGAGTGTTTTTCATTAGTTTAACATTGGAATTGGTAGCCTACCAAAGCACATTGCTCTTCCAGTCAATTCAAAGCCTCGAGAAAACAATACATCTGAATAAAAGGTGCTCTGATAAGAATTTTTGTGTATCCTCAAAATTTCTGTGTAGAAATCATGAACTGTAAGGTAATGGATTTAAAAGATAAGACTTTGGAGGAGTGACTAGATGGTGATAATGAACTCCTAAGGAGTGGTATTAGTGCCTTTATAATAGATGCCTAAGGAAGCTTGTTTATCTCTTCAACTATGTGGGTGCACTGTAAGAAGAACCCCATCCATGAGAAACTGACCTTAACAAGATATAAAATCTGGCAGTAACTTAATTTTGGAATTCCCAGCCTCCAAACCATGAGAAATAAACATTTCTTTTAATAAACAACCTAGTACATGGTATTTTTCTTCCAGTGGCTTAAATGGAGTAAGGTAACAGAGAACGTCCCTGCATGGTGCCACTGAATTAGAATATCATTTTTCCCCTGCTTTCATACTGAAATGGAAACATCAGCATTTCCTGAGTCTTAAGCCTGCCAAGTGTTTTACTATAATTACATCATAGTTCTCAGACTGCTTGCACACTTTATATTTTGGGATCTACCAATCTGCATTATTGTGCCTATCAGATTCCCTATCTGTCTCTCTGTCTGTTGTCTATCTATCTATTTCTGCATCCTATTAGTTTTTGTCATCCTTTGGAGTACTCTAATAACTTACCAAACTGTCTTCCTAGGGGACATGGTTATACTATTTTCAAATGCGTGATCAGTGACACGGATTCCTTTTGTTCTATAGCATCATGAGCATTCGATGTCCTTGGAGTATTAGGTTTTTGTCACTTTGATAGTTGAGTAGTGGTACCTTATTGTTTTCATTTGCAGTTCCCTACTGAAGAAGGATATTGTGCACCTTTTTGATGTGCTTATTATTCAATTCATCTCTGTATTTTCCTTCATGAAGAGTACAAATATTTAACCTTTTTAAATTTGGTTACTCTTTTAATTTCCTCTTTTGAATGTCTTTTTTTTTGTTTGTTTTTTGAGACAGGGTCTCACTATGTAGTTCAGGCTGGCCTTGAACACACTATATAGCTGAGGCTATCCTAAAACTCATAGAGATCCTCCTGCTTCAGCCTCTTGAGAGCTGGTTTTACAATTGTATGCCACTATGCCCAGCTATGAATTTTTCTAGTTGATATAAAATTGTACATTTCCTTGGATCTCACGTGACATTTCAAATCACGTATTCTGAGTAATGTTGAAATTAGGGTAAGCATATTCATTTCCTCACGTAGTTACTATTTATTTATAATAAAATTTTTACAAAAGTTTTATTTTAGCTTTTTTGAAATACATAGGACAGTAGCATGACCTAAGTCATCCTACTGTAAAATAAAATCCCAGGAATTATTTCTTATATCTAAATATACTTCATCAACTGTTAGATGAATTTTCCCTATTTATTCCTCCCTATTTTCCTAAGCCTCTAATAAACACTATCATAGTCTCATCTTCTATGAAATCAACTTTTTATGGTTCTACATATGCATAAGACCATGAAGTACTTGTCTCTGTATGGCTTATTTCACATGACAATGACCTTCAGGTTATCCATGTTTTGCAAGTGACAGAATTTCATACAGTTTTATGGCTAAATATTATCCCGTTTCATATATGTAATACATTTTCTTTACCCATTCATTATGTGATAGACACTTAGATCATTTGCAATTTTTGGCTATTGTGAATAATGCTGCAATGAACGCAGGACTGATTTGGATATGTACACATGAGTAAGACTGCTATCTTATTTTGCCCAAGGAAAAGTAGTCTCTTTACCAAATGGTTCTAGGAAAACTGGCTATCCACATGCCGAAGATTGAGCCTTGATCCATATCTTTCACGATGTACTAAGCTAAACTAATAATGGATCAAAGATCTATATGTTAAGACAGAAATACTTAATCCATTGGAAAACGAAATAGGTAAAACTCTTGAAGACACAGGCATGCATAGGCAAGGACTTTCTCAAGAGTCTCAATTGCATAAGCAGTAATACCAAGAATCAAAGAATGAGATCACACTAAATAAAAAAAAAAATCTCTGCACAGCAAAGGAAGCCATCAACTGAGTGAAAAAAAGCACGTAAAGAATGGGAAAAATGCAGCCTACTTCTCAGACAAAGGTCAGTTTTTAATTTTGAGGGGAAACCTCAATAGTTTTCCGTAAGAGCTACATTAATTTTCATTCTCTCTAAAACTGTGTAAGGGCTCTTTATTCTTCACATTCTTGCCTGAACTTGCTATCTATTGTCTTTGGGTAATTGCCATCGTAGTAGGTGTGAGATGAAATCTCATTGTGGGTTTAATTGGGATTTCCCCGATGGCTAGTATTATAAGTTATTTTTCCTATATCTGTTAGTTAACTGTTTGCCTTTGAGTAAAGTCTTGTTCAATTGCCCATTTTTAGTCAAATTATTTGTTATTTGCTATTAGGTGTCCTATATGAGGTATGATCTAAAAACACAGTGAATGATTAAATTGAAAATCATTTCAGTAAAAGACACATTGCTATTAATCACTCAATGATTAAGATGCTGCCTTAATGATTAATATGCTCTCTTATTCTGAATACACGTATCTGATTGTTGTTGCCACTTTTTGAAGTAGTTCTGGAAGTCCTCTTCCATGATTGTCTTTAGTTGTACTGTCCTGGTTAACTTGATGTCATGGATCAATTCAAAACTTTTGTCTTTTGTGGTCATTTTAATTTGGGTGGTGAGACAGAGGTTACACAGTGTTAAAGCTGATAAATAAGGTGGATGAGGGCACATGATAATGTTTTTCAACCCCCCCTTTTCCTTGGATGTCACTTGATGGCAACATTCACTGTAGCATTGATCACATATCATAAAGAGACTTGTGTGTGTGGCAAATATTAATTGCTCACCAGATGCGCAGCTTGTAAATATACTGTCCAATTTTTAGGTTTTCTCTTTGTCAATTGTTTTCTTTTGTTCATAGAATCTTTTTCGATTAGGTGTAACCCCATTAGTATATTTTTGCTTTTATTTCTTGTGCTATGGAGTCTTATTCATAAAATCTTTGCCTATTCCAATGTTCTGCAGCATTTTTCTTATCTCCCCTAGCAGTTGTTTTATAATTTCAATTATTAAATTTAAGTTTTTAATCTATTTTGAGTTGATCATCATACTGATGAGAGATAGAAGTCTAATTTTATTTTTCTCCGCATGGATATTGCATTTGGCTAGAACTATTTATGAAAGAAACTGTCCTTTCCCCAAATACATGTTCTTAATACCTTTATCAAAGATGAACAGAAACATGTCAAGAAACATATCATTGCTCCCCGAGAAACTAGAAAATCAAGAAAAAAAGTCTAAACTTAGTACAACAAAACGAACGGCAGAAATAAACGAAATGCTAAAAAATACAAAATTATTCAATTAAACCGATTTGTTTTTCAAACTGATTAAAAGTATTGACAAATCCATAAGTACATTTACTATAAAAATTGAATAAGCAAATAAATAACATCAGATACCAAAATGGAGACCATTAAATGGTACATTTAATACCACAAGAATGCCAAAACATCTGATATGTTAGAAGAAATGGGTACATTCCTTGCTACCTACACCATACCAAGACTGAATAATGAAGAAATTAATAACCTGAACAGAAAAATAAGAACAATGAAATTGAATCAATGTTAAGCCTCATCAAATGGAAGTCCAGAACATTAAACTTTCATTAGTATGTTCCACCAAAAGCTTTAAGAAGAACAAATTACAATTCTTCTGAAATTATTCCAAAAATTAGAGAAAATATCTTCCTAATTAATTCTACAAGGCCAGAATTATTCTGATAACAAAACAAGACAAACACAAAAATAAAAAGCCAGAAGCCAATATCCCTGATAAACACAGATGTGAAAAATTTTCAACACAATCCTAGTAAATAGGTATGTTGGAAAGATTATTCATTCATTCTTTCCAGGGATGCAGGGTTTTTTTTTTTTTTGTTTGTTTGTTTGTTTGTTTGTTCTTATTTTTGACTTTTATGAGTTCTTTTTATACCTTGGCAATATATATATATATATAAATATATATACATATATAAGTATACACACACACACACACACACACACACACATATATGTTTATTTGTTTTTCCAGACTGTGAGTTGTTTTCTTCTGTGAGAAATATCTTTTGCAGAATACAGGATCTTAATTTTAATGGAGTCCAAATAACATTTTTCTTTCTTAGACCGGGCTTTCAGTGTAGCATCTAAGCTATCATCAGCAAACACAATGTCTCTTAATTTCTCTTGTATACTGCCTAGTTTTAGTTTCTTGCTTCATATTTAGGTATGAGGCTTTTCAGGTTAATTTTCCTGAAAGATACACGGTCTTTGTTTTGATTCATTTTAACTTGGTTAAAAATGGTCAGTTGTCTTAACACAATTTATTGAAAAGGCTATTCATTCTCCATTTAATTGACTCTGCAGCTTTGTGAAAGTTCAGTTCCTTACAGTTGTGTGGATCTATTTCTAAGCTGTCATAATTCTTTTTTCACTGATTTATATTTGTTTGTTTGTTTTTTATATTCTCCTGTGCTTATAATGTGGCAATGCAGCAAATTTTGCTTTAAGATGAATATCACTCTTTAGTGTTTTATTGACTATTCTGGATATTTTGTCTTTCTTGATCAAATGTAGGATACATTTCACAATATCTGAAAAATAAATGGCTGTTTTTAAATTAAAATTACATTGAAACTCTAGATCAATTTGCAATGAATTAATACCTTGATAATATTGACTTTTCTTATCCATGTACATGAACTAGCTCTTCATTTATTTTGATCTTCCTTGATTTCTTTTATCAGAGGCTTATTATTCTCATATATATGTAACTATGTTGTTAGAAATTTATCTGATTAGTTCTTTTTTAGTGTGCTGTAACTTCCAAAATTTCCACATTTACATTTTATAAAATATCTAATTTTGAACAAAAATTGTAAGGCATGCAGAGAAATAGGAAATATGGCCATTAATCAGGAAAAAAGAACCAGTAAAGCATACTCCCAAGGAACTCACAAATTTAGCCTTATAAAAAAGATATTAAATATGTTATTTTACATATGTTAAAATAACTATATTCAACTGTATGTTAAAAAAATAAAGCCTGAGAATGTTGACCCTGCTTTAGAGAATAGGAATACAAAGTTGATTTTTTTTAATGAATCACATAGGTAGTCCAAAGATTAAATGAACACACTAAGTGAAAAATTCACTGAGCTGTTCAAATGCAGATTAAGGGTGGCAGAAGAAAACAATTGGCCTTATAAACATAGGTGGACTGAAGTTATTCACTTGAAGACATTAAATAAAAAAAGAATAAAGAGCTTGAGAGTGATGCGAGATAACACCAAAAATACCAACATAATGTAAATGGAAGTTTCAAAACATGGGAAAGACCACGAAATAAAAATATAATTTGAAGAAATGATAATGGGTCAATTTCCTATTTGATTAAATATATTTAACATTTTTCTAAGAACTTCAAAAACTTCAAGGAAGATAAACCCCAAGGAAACAATACCTATACACACCATAATCAAACTTTCAAAGCAAAACAGAATCTTCAATGTAGCAACAGAGTAACAGTTCATGCACCAGTGCCCCTCAATATTATGATCAGCTGATTTCTCATTAGAAATCAATTTCAAAACTATTGTGAAAATGGAATATACCATACTTAACCACTTATGATTAGCTTTTTACACTCAGCATAATTTGCTGGAGAATTACCTAAATTGTTATGTTAATCAATATTCTGTTCCTTTTTCTTGTTTAGTAATGCTCCATGGTTTTAAGTATTCACCTGCTCAAAGACATTTGAATGGTTTTATGTGTTAAACTAGTATGAATAAAGTTAATGTGAACTTTTTTTGTAAATATAAGTCTTCACCTATTAAGTAAATTCATCAAAGTCCATTTCCAGGGTCACACAGCAGTGGTAGATTTGGTTTAATAAGAATTTGCCAAATAGTTTTCCAGAGTGGCCTTAGTGTTTTATATTCCCACTAGTAATGTATGGTATCTGTCCATCTGTCTGAACATTTGTTATTGTCATCACTATTTCTTATTTTAGCTATTCTATATCTCATCCTATTTTAAATTTGTATTTACCTAACAACTAATGATGTTGAGCATCCATTCATAGGGTTATTTGCTAACTGCATATCTTTTTGTTCTTTAGTCATTTTCTAATTGAATAGTTCATCTTTTTTTATCTTAATGGTACACTTTAGATATACATAACAATAACATTCATCATAGAGAATTTGTGCCTGTGCGTGATATATCTTGCTGCTTCTTTTTTCCCATTCACCCTCTCCTCCCTTCTTACTTACAAAAGCTTTGTTTCCAATTTTACCTTCTATTCTTTTTCTCTTGTCCCTCCATTCCTCTCCCCCCTTGTTCCCCTTCCCATTTGAACAATTTCTTCCCTTTCCCAATACAATACATTTTAGTCTTTATTTACACTTTCAGTTTCTCACACCAGAGAAACAACGTGGTATGGACAACAAGTTAATGGTAATCAGGGGCAATTTAAGTGGTAGGAGAAAAATGAATATGTCATGAAATTGTAATGTGAGAAATCCTTGTGGTGACTGGACTCTATATCTTGTCTTTATCAATCTCAGTATTCTATTACAATATTGTATTATAGTTCACAAGACATTACTAGCTGGGAAAACTGGGTAAATAATACATGGGATCTCTCTATAATTTTGTACAATTCCACACAAATCTATAATTACTTCAAAGTAAAAAGTTTAATAATAAGAAAAATCCAAAAAGCTTTGGAAAAATGCTTCCGACATATTCTTCCTTTAAGGTTTTTATGTAGTTGACTTGGGGTAGTGTCTGAAACATTCTATTTTTGAAGTTCCCCATGTGACTCTAGTGTGTAGTCAGGGTTGAGAACCACTGTGGTGCATTTAGTGTGGTCACTTTGAGCAGATACGCCCAGCTGGACTGAGTTGGTGTAGTTCTGGGCATAGAGGATCCATCTGATGACTGTTGTTGACACAACATAAAGGAGAACAGGAGCAGAAGACTGGCGCTGGCTGTTTCCCAGGAGAAGCTCTGCTGCAGCTGATTCTCCAGAGGGGAACACGGCAGTTTTCCTCACAGAAGGAGCTTGGGGTCTTACTGTCATGCAGATGGCTGCTCTTCACTTTGGGGAGCTCTGGTCTTCCTCTCTGCTGTGAGTATTGTAATCGCAGTTCCAGTATAGATTTCTTCAGTCTTTTAGTGCAGACACGGACATACATGAGACAGTGCCGTGGGCTCCCAGCCCTTGATTGGATCTTTCAGGTCTCCAGGGCACAGACAGACATTTGGCACTCTTCCTGCATTTGGTGTGTGAATCCTGTATTAAATCTGCTCTTTGGTAAAACGAAACAAAATAAAAACAAACAAACAAACAAAAAAAAAAAAACCCAACCAAACAAACAAACAAAAATAAATCAAACAGAGGAGGTAAGAAAACAGTGAAATGACATGTTCACAGTCTCAATCCCCAAAGACTTTAAAACAGGAATTCTGTAACAAACAAAATTGTTCTTCTAAACTGAAGATGAAATTAAAATATACTCAAGAAATAAAACAAAAAGAATTTGTCACTAGCAAACCCGCCTTATTAAAAAATACAAAAAAGACCTTTAGGATGAAATATAAAGACACAAAACTAATTTAGTCACATAATAAAAAAGAGCAATGGTTATGCTAATTACATAATCATAAAAGATAATCTTTTATACTTTTTTCTTTCAACAATAGATAAAACCACACTACAAAAGATTAAAAAGAAAAGAGAAGTCTTATACAGTAGCGTAATCAACACAAATTGAAGAGACCTCTTTAGAAATCTCCACCCGGAGCATTAGAGTTTATACAATAAACATTCTTCTTAGGTGAACACGGAATACACTACAGAATAAATCACATGCTTGGCCATAAAAGTTATCAATATATTTAAAAGAACTTAAATGCATAATATTTGCTTCAATAAAATGGGAGATATTGAAGATAAGTACAAAGAAAACATTTGGAAATTCATGAATAAGTGGGTATGAAACCACACCATCATATAAAAATTAGTAGACCAAATTAGAAATTATAAGGGAAAGTAGAAAAATTTTGAGATAAACAAAAATGAAAGCACAGCACACCCAAATTTAAGGAATCTATCTAAAGCTGTGCTTCATGGTAAATTTATACACTTAAGTGCTTTTATTATAGGATTAAAATTTAAAAGTATCTAACCCTTCATCCTAAGAAACTAGGAAAATAAGAGTAAGCCACTGCAAATGGGGAGAGAATCTACAAAGGGAGAGGGAGAAGAGAGTGGACAGCAAGGGGAAGTAAAAGGAATTAAAATTTGTTATGTACGTGTGCTAACTTCCCATTATGAATATAATCATTAGCAAATGTGTACTAGCAAACATTAAAGAGAAGAGCAAACTAATTCCAAACCAAGCACAAAAATGGAAAATTATTAAGCTTAAAATGAGTAAAGAATATAATTAGAAAAATAAGTCAACAAATCAAAAAAATTGTTCCTTGAAAAGGCCAATGAAACCGACCAAAGTTTAGCTAAACTGAGCAAGAAACAGCTCAATTATTAAAATCTGTAATGAAAGAGTGACCCTTAATATCAACATTATAGAAATATGAAAAATATAAGGGAATATTCTGATAATTGGATGCTAAACTGTGCTAGATGTAATGTATGAATTCTTAGAAACATTGTACCGAATTTGACTTAAGAAGGAATAGAAAATTGGAATAAATTAGTAACAGAGAGTTTGAGTTAGGAAGACAGATAAATAACACAAATTTCCACCAAGGCAAGACTAGGAGCAGCCAAGTGTAGTTGCACATGCTGGTAATTCTAGCACTCAGAAGGGCTAAAGGAGAAGGATTACCATTTTGAGCTCCGTCTGTGCAACTTAGCAAGACACTGTCTCAAAATTAGAAATAAAGAATAGACTTTATTAGAAATAAAGAAACTTAGTGTAAATGCCCTGAGTTCAATCCCGGGGTGGGGGGAACCCACACACAAAATAACAAAGAAAAAGAAAAGAAAACATTATGAGTATATGACTTCAATTGTGATCTTTTGAACATAAAAATTATCACAAATCCTTCACAAACATTTCCAAAAGAAGTGAAGGGAACATTTCCCAGTACATATGATGAGACCAGTATTTTTTGATAGCAAAGCCAGACAAAAAAATTACCAAAACTTCATGACAGTATCTCTTACAAATATATATCTATACATTCAAACATCTTCAACACCATGATAACAAACTAAATCTAGCTGTAACAAATATACTTATGTATAATTATATACAATTATACCCCATGAACAAATTTGATTTACCCATTCAATAAGGTCCGACAACATTTCATGATAAAAACAATCAACACACTAGGCTTAAAATGCCCTTTCCTCATTGTGACAAAGGGCATTTCTTAAAAATGTACCACTATTGTCATGATTAACAATAAAACATTGAAACATTCCCTATAGCATCAGGACAAGAAGTTGTCTGCTATTCCCACTTCTATACAGCATTGAATTAGGGTTTCTATACACTAGTCAGGGAGGAAAAATAAATTCCAGACACGTTGATCCCCAGCCCCGATCAGGAAGAAAAATGTAAAAGTATCTATATTTCAGAATGAAATAATTTTGTATATTAATAATTCTATTGAATCTAGATTATAAAATTAGTGAATGAGTTCAATACGGTTACAAGGTATAAGATTAACAAAAGGTTTAATTGTATTTCTACACACTACCAAGGAAAATGTAAGAATAGCAGCATCAAGATTATGAAACACTTCTGTATAAATTTAATAAAGGAAGTTTATGATTTGTGTGGGGAAAACTAAAAAATAATATGGAAAGTAATTACAAATGTCTTAAAGAAATGAAGAGTCATTCCTTATTAATATATTGGAGAATTTAATTTTGTTAAGACCGTATTTCTCATACTGACCTTCAGGTTCATTTTCAATCTTATCAAATGTCCAGACTTAGAAAAGCTAATTGTAAAATTCCATGAAATTGTAAAATACAGAATATAGACATATCAATTTAAAAAAAAGTAGGAGGACTCACACCAATGTCGAACATACTAAAAGCAATACTATTGAACACAATGTGCTACTGCCATAAAGAGACACACAGATCAATAAAATGGAATTGAGATTTCAGAAATAAAACTATGTACCATTAGTCAACTTGTTTCAACAAATATACCAAGCCAGTTGTGTGGGAAAATAATCATTTTTAACAAATACTGCTCTGGTAACTATATATACATATGAAAAATAATGACATTGGACCTTTACCATAGACAATATACAAAAACTAAAAGTGGCTCAATATCTAAATTCAAAACCTAAAACTATAAAACTCCTAGAAGATGAACATAGGGTTAATTCTTTGCAACCTTAGATTAGGCAATAGTTTCTTAGATATGATATCAAATGCAAAACCAACAAAATAAAACATGCACAAATAAACATTATCACATTAAAAACTCTTGTGCTTCAAAGCATTCCATTAGGAAAATGAAAAGACATACCACAGAATGAAAGAAAATTTGTATCATAAAAGTATGTAAATGCAGAAAACAAATATTACACCTCGATAAGAGTACAAATGAACCAAATAAGAAGAAGGTTAAAGTGTGAATAGTTCTTTAAGAGAGATGTACAAATAACCCATAGCACATGAAAAGTTATTTAACATCCTTAGCCATCAGAGAACTGTAAATCAAAGAAAAAAAGAGATACCACTTACACTCACTTGATGGCTATAACCCAAATGTCAGATAGAAAATACAATTTGTAAGGATGTAGAGAAATTGGAAGTCTCACACACTATGGTTAAGATTGTGAAATAGTGCAGCTACTTTTTGAAATGTCAGTTTCTCAAAAGGTTCAACACCTATTTTTCATGTGATTTTGTAAATTAGTTCCTAGGTACATATTCTGGATGAATGAAAACATATGTCCACATAAAAACTTGCACTAATATTCATAACACTGAAAAAAGAGGAAACAGCCCAAATGTCCACCAACTGACTAATGGATAAATAAAATTATATATAGCCACATAATGGAATAATATTCTTCAATTAAAAAATAAGTTACTGATATCAGCTGTGTCATAGATCACACTTGTAACTATTTTGTTAAATAAAATAGGAAAGATCACATATTTTAATGACTTTATGTAAAATGCAAGAATGTGAAAATCTATATATGGAGAAAATAGATACAAGTTTGCTTCAGTTTGGTAGCAGGAAAGAATGTATACGTGAATAATAGCTAAGAAGCTCAAAGTTTCTTTTTGGGATAATGTAAATTTTCTAAGATTGACTATAGTGATGGACATGCAAGTCTGTGAGTATAGTAAAAGCCACAGTATATTTGAGAGTATAGATGAACTTATGGTATATGAATTATGTTTCAGTAAACATATTTCTATACTGTTGATGGGAATATAAACTAGTAGAACTATTTTGAAAATCTTTATGAAGATTCCTCAAAAATTTATAGATATAAATTCCATTTAATCTACTCTTGTATATATTCCCCAAAGAGTTAAAGACATTATACAGTCATACCGTAGCGAGACATTTATACACGTGTTCATAGAAGCACAATTCACAATAGCTGAGCTCTGGAACCAGCCTACATGCCCATCAAGAAATGAATTAATAAAGAAAATGTGGTATATATACACAATGCAATATTATTTACCCAAAAAGAAAAATGAAATCATGTCATTTGCAGTAAAATGGATGGACTTTGAGTCCACAATAAGTGTAATATGTCAGACACAGAACGTTAAATAACAAAAGTTTTGTCTTATATGAGAAACCCTAAATTAAAATTAAATTGCAGAGGAAAATATAGAAGAGATTGTAGAAAACAGGAGGCAGACATTTTGGAGCTTTGAAAGGGGATCAGGACAAAAGGGAAAAGGAGGAAAGGGAAGGAGGTAAAGAGATATAGATACATAGATAGATAGATAGATTTCTCCAAAACAAGTATAACTATTTTGTATCACAAACATACACCAACAAAAATTATAAAAATGTAAAGTATATGTGGTAGATTAATTGATGGTCAACTGGAGTGGGAATGCCTAATTGAACTGAGTCAGCGTGGTTCTGAGTGTAGAATACCCGCCTGAGGATTATTGCTGGAAGACCCTATTGAAGGAGAACAGGAGGGGAAGACTGGATGCTGTGGATTTCCAAGAAGCTTTGCTGCAGCTGGTTTTCCTGATAAGAACTCCGCTGTGCTCATTGGAGGAGAATCTCGGGTCCTCACCATCGCCAGGGATGGCTGCTGTTCTCTTTAGAGGAGCTTTGGTCTTCACCTTTGTTTTGAGTGTCATTTCCTGGCTCCAGTGCAGATCTCTCAGCCATCTGGCACAGATGCTTCACCCTGTGGGCTCAGACTTTTTAGCTTCCACCACTGGCCCTTGGATGGTGCAGATCCTTATATGGACTTGCATGAGATATTGCCGTGGGATCCAGGCCCTCTGCTGGATTCTTCGGGTCTCTAGTACGCAGGCAGTTCTCATGTACTCTTCTGCTTTTGGCTTTTTGGCTAAATATTGTAAGATAATCCTGTAAATTTATGTGTTTTGTATTAAATTTATTTTTTTGCAAAACCCTAATATAGTATAGAAATTAATGTGTTTCTACAGATACTATTTTGATGAAAATAAAACCTGTAACATTAGTTCCTCAAAAGTGTATTCTGGAATTATTTAAAAGTAAAAGTTGTAACTTCGAAGAAATTATATTTCCATTGATGAAAGCATATTTCTCTATTCTACTATCTCTTGCATTATTAAATTGTCAAAATGCACTTTAGTCTACTATGTGTTTGTGGATACTTCTAGGTACCTAAAACATAAGAAATAAAGACAGGCATTTATTGTTTATGTGCCAATGCTTCTGTTGCAGTTTTCACACGATGAGATGTCCGTTCCCATAATAATGTTTAAATATGTTCTTATTGTCAGTATTTTAGATGAGGAAATTTAGATTCAGAAAGGTTAAATAATTTGCCGGATATTATAGACTTGAACTCAAATCTCTCTTATTTCAAAATTTGTGCTCTTTCTACTCATTTAACTTGATTATTTGGTAAGAAAATAAGATACACATTACCATATATTTAATCCTAGTTTTTGGTGTAATCTAAAGTGCTCTTGAAGGAGAAGATGAAGGCAATATCTAAATCATGGTAGGCTTTGTAGAAGTAGCAATTCTTGGCTCTGAGTTTGGGCGTCCTGTTGAGTGTACATGGTAGGGATTTAGTAACCCTGTCACAAGCACCCTCAACCTTTCCACCTGGGGTTCCTCTTAGGTCACCTCTGGCAAGCAGTTCTAGAATCTTGAAGAGAAATTCCAGAATCTAGAGCAAACACAATCAGCAGAGGCCTGTGCTGGGAGGCCGGAAAGATGGTGGTGGCATCACTGTCTGTGGCTTCTGATTCTCAGTTCTCCAACACTTCAGCTGAACCATCAGAGTCTAATGGAAGTATGGTTCATCATTTTTCATCTCCATATATATTATATCCATCTGATAAGGCTTTCCTTAGTAGTGAACTACCACACTCCCCAAATAAACCTACACTTGCCTACCCAGAAAGCAAGAGTAGAGATGTCCACACAATAAAGAAAAAAAAAAAAACAAATAAAATCTTATCAGTATTATGAAAGTAGTGTTCACCTCAGTAGACCCTAGGAAATGTCTTATGAACTATGCTCTCTCTGGGCTCATCCCTCACACTTTGAGAACTACGGTAATAAACAATTCATATTTTCTCCTCTGAAAAATCTTCAAGATAACATTCAATGCTTGGAACTTGATTCAGGCAGAAAAAAGTGTGAAAACCTTGTCTAGAGAAACAATTGATTATAAAAAAAATGTACTAGATGAACAGATACAAGAAAGGGAGAACTCAAAGAATGAGGAATCAAAGCACAATCAACTGACATCTCAGTCGTTAGCTGTAGTAAATAAATGTAATCTTTTAGAAAAACAATTAGAATACATGTGGAATATGACAAAGAATACAGAAATGGAGAGAACATCTCTCTTAGGGAAAGAGGTGACCCTGGAAAGAGAATGACAACGTGATCAAACACATGTTCAGAAACAATTTGTAAAAGTGGATCTTCTTGAATAAGAGTATAGTGAAATTACCACGATGCTGGCACTGGCAGAGAAAAAAAAAAATGCAAGTGTTGGAAGCAAAACTCCATGAAGAACAGGAAAAGAAATGTACACAAGTGAAGGCGGCTAAGTTGCAGACTGATCTAGAAACAGAAATCTACCTTCGAAAATTAAACAACTTCATATGCCCTCCCCGAAAGAAAATTTTAAAAAGATAAATAAAGACCACCACAAAAGAGAGGCCCTAGGAACTATTTTGGTGCACAGCTTCATTACAGAGGATGTTTGTGTGATGCGCCATCTGGAGCTGGCATGTCTGCTAGTCCTAGCCATGCCATGGTAGCCAATATTCAGCATGGACTGCACCAAATGAAGCAACACAGTAAAGTTCTGTGTAATGATTGAATGGTGAACAACATTCTTTTAGTGAAACAAGTATTTTCATGAAGTAATTGAAGTAAAAAGTCACAACATCTCACTCTTCCAGCAGCATCAATAAAGAATTCTCAGAAGTCTTATAGACTTGACAGAAAGAATTTGGCCAGATGAACTTTGATCATTAGCAGCTTGCAAAACTTAGACAGGAGTCACTAAACACTTGTTTGAAGGACAACTTAGAGTGTAAACTGGGAGCATTAGTGGGATGTATGGAAGCAAAACCAAACAAATAACTGAAGCTTGAAAATAGCAAGCACATCAGGAGAAACAGAAGCTAGAGAAGCAGAAGGATCTAAGAGCTAATAAAAAGAATCTGGAAGAAGGAAACAGCAGCAGCCTTTCTTCAAGAGTCACAGGGATCAAAAGTAAGAAGGATTTTGACAAACTGAAACCTGGAGAAAAAAGCAGGAACAATCTGTTACCGAAGGGCATGAAAACCATACAAAATACATTAGAAAGTAATAATGTGTGTTGGGATTACTGACTGCTCATATGAAGTCACAAATTTTATTCAGATAATATGTACCTAATTGATCAGATATTGACAATTTACATTCACTTAGGTTACAGTTAATTAATAGCAGGCATTAAGGGTCTAGGCTTCATTACACAGGTTTCTGGTGTTATGAAACACAACTAAATTCTAAAACATGCAAATGGATATCAAGGGAGTTTTAAAATTTGAAAAGCCACATTCTTTAAGATGAATGCACTATAATGGTATATTGCACTATGTAAATGAATTACCAATTTAATTGTAGGTATGCTACTTTTAGATATATATATAGGTTTTATTTTGTTTTTAAAATATGAGTCTGTCCTGCAGGTAGCAATTGCTTGAAAGGTCTCAGTGGTTAGAACTAAAAAAAAAAGGTTTCAGTGGTTAGAGTACTTGCCTAGCAAGCACAAGGCCCTGAGTTTGATCCCTGGTAGCAAATAAATAAATAAATAAATAAATAAAAGGATGATGCATATGACCAAGTAGGTTTTATCGTATGGATGCAAGGATTGTTCAGTATACATAAATATAAATTTATAAATGTAATACAACACATAAACAGATTAAGGATAAAAGCCACATGATCTTCTCAATAGATGCAGAAAAAGCCTTCTACAAAATACAACACCCATTCATGGGAAAATATTTGATGAACATAGATACAGAAGAATCTTACTTTGAATGGTGAAAATCTATTCTCAACAAATGCACTGTTGCCATAACACAAAATGGAAGAAAACTGAAAGTATTCCCTCAAAAATCAGGAACAAGACCAGGCTGTTCAATCCCACCAGTTCTGTTACATATAATACTAGAAACTTTAGCCAGAGCAGTAAAGCAAGTAAAGAAATAAAAGGGATTCAATTAGGAAAAGAGGAAGTCAGACTATCCTTATTTGCAAAAGACACAATCCTTTATGTAGAAGAACCAAAAAACTTCACTAGAAAACTCTTAGTACTAATGAACAAATTCAGCAAAGAATCAGGATTCAAAATAAATACCAGAAAGTCAATATTATTGCTGTACACCAGGAAAGAACCAACTGGGAAAGAAATCCAAAAAACAGTCCAAATCACAGTATATTAAAATAAATAAATACCTAGGAATTAATCAAACCAAGGAAGGGAAAAAACTTTGTAACAAAAACTATATCGCTCAAAAAGAAAGAGATCAATGAGAATATGATAAAATGAGAAAAATAATCCCTTTTCTTTGACAAACAGAACCAATATTTTCCCAATGTTCATATTACCAAAAATAATATATATATATATATATAAATATGAGTCAAACTGCCAGAGCTATTTTCACAGAACTAGAAAAAAATGATTCCAGATTTATATGGAAGCAGAAGAGACCCACAATAGACAAAGCCATCCTATGCAACAAGAGCAAGGCAGAAGAAATTACAATCACAGATTTCAAGGTGTACCACAAGGGTACAACAGTAAAAACAGCACAAAAACGGACATGTTGACCAACAGAATAGCAGAGAAACCACCCCAAGATCCTCAGTCATCTAATTTTTTGACAAATCAACCAACAATACATGCTGCAGAAAAAAATAACCTCTTTAACAATTGGTGCTGGGAAACTGGTTATCCATGTACAGAAGAATGAACCTAGATTCATACATTTTACTCTGTAATTAAATCAAATCAAAATTCATCAAAGAACTATATATAAAAACAGAAACACTGAAAGAAAAAAATTAAACTTTTGAAGATATATGTAAAGACTGCAGAGCAATTGAGCATTTAACTTTGTGGCTTTGACTTCTGCCAATTCCCCTATGTAACAGATAATTTATAGATCATCAGTGCAACAAAGACAATTCTTTCTGTGTGTGGAATTTTCTTGTCAATAGTTAAAATAATAGGATTTTATCATGCAGTATGGTAAATTCTAGTTCTCAGTTTTATAGATTTAAAATATGCACCCCAATTATCTTATTTTACATACGTGAAAAGATGTTTGTTGGAATTCCAAGTATTTTACTCCCAAGTAGAACATTTCATCACACTGACCTTTGATTTAAGAGGGTCAAAATTATTTTGAATCCAGCTAACATATATCCTCTAAATACTCGAATATAAAGGTACTTTTTTATTACTCTAGTTTCTATATATTCTTGGAATTTAAAAAAATAATTTCTTAGGTTCAGATATTGGAAATATTAAAATACTACCAATTTTTTTGTGAAGACTCCCAGAAATGCAGACAATTACCTGTTGTTCATATACTCGCTAATCAATTATGTCAGTTCTTCACTTATGATATTTAGAATTTTAGTTCTCTAAGCAGGAATAAAACTCACCCAACTTCATTGTTTTATTAATTTATAGAATTTATAGAACACACTATGTTTTGTATTTGGGAATTTTTAAAAAGTTTTTTTCTACTTTTCATTATTACTCAGAATTAACTTACAATTTTTATAAATTTGACAATGAGCTCCTTTATACTCAGAACAATCTAAGATGAAGGAAAATATAAATATCATGTTAATCATATCGACTGTGAAACTTCTAATAGAAATGTGAAAATAACTCAATGTTGCCATCATGTGGTTATAGCCAGAAAAAATTTATGAATTCATTTAATAGTCTATGTAAAGATAGCAGCTTAGTGTGACACAAATATATTTTAATATTGACTTATTGAAGCTGTGTACTTAAGCTCCTGCTGCCAATCCCACTTTAATAATGATTTATTTCAAAGATTAAATAAAATAGTCTGAGAACTTTTTGATATACAGCAATCATTCTTCTATACATAGCAACAATAAAAACTGAATTTCTTCTGAGAACTATAAGGGTTTATTACAGTAATTGAGGAGAAATTATGCACTCTCATTAGCATGTTATCTGGCACGATGGCATTAGTTTATCTATGGAAATATTGATTAATTCTCTTGAAACGTTTTCAATTTAAATGAGATCTCATCTTGGGTGATAAAAGTAAGGAGCTTAAGAATTTAGAGCCCCATAATATTATAAAAACTATTAAAATATATTTTAAAGTTTTAAAATTAACACTATTATAATTTTGAGGTGTACAGCATGGTCTTTATGTATATATATATACACACACAGTGAAATAATTACTTCAAGTAAGCAATTTAACATATTCATTCTCTCACATACCTACCCTTTTATTTTGTGGTAAATACACTTAAAATCTACTTTCTTAATTTCTAGTTTGGTATTAAATACTATTAACTATAGCTCTTATTCTGTATTTTAGATCCCTAGATTTATTCATCCTACATAACTGTAACTGAAACTTTCAGCTTACATCTCTTGTTACTCCCCTTTCACTTCTCGCCTTAAGTAACCATTGTTCTGTTCTCAATATCAATGTAGTTGACATTTTCACCTTCTCTGTATGAGAGAGCACACAATATTCTCTCTGTTTACCTTATTTCACTAGCATAATATCTTTCTGTGACTATATATTTTACATATTTAATAGTTTTTTACCTTGTTTTTTGGGTGAGAAATGGTACTGTGGATTGAGCTCAAGGCCTTCACACTGAGCTATATACCCAGCTTTTTTCATTTTTTTTTAATTTTGATACAGGGTCTTGCTAGGTAGCTAAGCTGCCCAGGTGAAGCTTGAATGTGTAATCATCTAGCCTCAGCCTTCTGGAGGGCTGAAATTATAAGTATGCACCACCAGGCCCATCTTACACGTTTTTGTGCATTCATCTATAATAGATGTTTAGGGCGATTACATATCTTGGCTGTTTTAAATACTGTTGGTTGAACTAAACATGAAATTAAGACTCTAATATCCAATTCTTTTGGGCTAAAGTCCAGAGACAAGATTGCTGAATGATTTAGGTCTATTTTGAATTTCATGAGAAACCCCGTACTCCTTTTCATAATGACTAAAAATGTGGGCTTTCCCACCAACAGTGTACAGAGGTTCCAATTTCTCTTTATCCTTGTCAACATATTAACAATTGGCTAACAGCATTTGCTTCTTTGATAATACTGTAACTGTAATAAGTTTGGAGAGATAATATGGTATTCATTTTAACTTATCTGGTGATTAGTAGCATTGAGCATCTTTTCAAATATCTATTGGCCATTCATAAACCTTCTATTGCGAAATGTTTATTCAAACCCTTTGCCATTTATTTGGCAAAAATATATATTTTCTTAGTGTATAAAATGATATTTTGAAATACATAAATACTTGGAATTGGTAAATCAACCTTTTTTATATATGCATTTTCTCACACTTAGTGATTTTTGATAAGAACACAAAATCTGCTCTCAGCAATTTTCAAGTATACAATACATTGTTATTAACTATAGTCACCATATTATACAATAGATCTCTTCACCATGTTAAGTCTAATGGAATTTCTGCTTTCTTCAACAAATATTTTCTCAACCTTCTCATCTTCAGCTCCTGCCAAGTGTTGCAGCCCGTGACCATGGCTGCATACAGGATGAAAAGGATTACTCGGAGACAGATTTAGTTCAATCCAAGAAGCCCAGAGTAGCTGCTTATGCTCAGGAGAGAGCCTTCAGAATCCAGCAGCAGCTGGAGACCTCTGTAGTAGTTTATTTATAACTCAAGGACATGAAAACAAAGAAATAAAAGAAAACATTTCTGCAGGGGTTTTGGCCAAGGAATAGGGAGGGAGCAGGATAAATTGTTGCATGACATTTCTACATCCAACCTAGGCAGGCTTATTTGATGTGATGGGAACACACTGAACAAAGCAAACATTTTTCAAAAATAACTAGCTTTTAATTCTGCTGACTTTGTGCTGCAGATATGTTTTAAACTTAGCCTGTTCATTTCAGGGATCCTAATCTGGTGTCCAGAGAGTCTCTTCCTCTTTTGCATTCACTTCATACACACCTTTGGCCAAGGTCTTGCCACGATTCCCCTTAATTTGTTTTATAATTTAGATTGGCCAAAGGAAGGAGAATACAAGGTAGAGCAGAGCTAGGCTTGATGGAGGAAGGTCATCATGGCTTCCACATGGACGATCTGTTGTAACAGCATATAGAGAGCTCTTAGGAATGCAAGAGTGAGCAGAAAAAAAAAAAAAGTCATTCTGATAGCTATAAGAATCTAAATGCAAAAGTTGAGACCAGAGAACCAATTTTTAAGTTCAAACCAGTAAGAAATACTGTCAAGATGATCCAAAGTAATGTTGCAAGCCTCCATTTAAAGTTTATGAAGTTGGATCTGAAGCCGGCCTTGGAGATTAGTAATATCTCTGTCCAGATTTGTATGAAAGGCACCATGGAGAAGGTGTTGAACCTCTTTTCAAGATTTAGAATGATTGAAAAGAGGAGCTGGAGATTTAGCTCAGTGGTTAGAGGGTTTGCCTTGCAAGCACAAGATCTTGAGTCTGATCTCCGGCATCAAGGGAAAAAAAAAAAAGAGAAAGAACAGGAGTAGCACACATTGAGTGATACCCAAAGTCACAACTAAGCTGACTACATGTTCATAAGGCCTACTGATGTTCGCCAAGCTAGCTGACAGTTGGTCATCAAGTCTTTGTAGAAGTTGTTTATCAATATTTGTTTGAGTCAATAATTTTGAGGTAACAATTTAGGAATAGCCATTTATACTTTGAACAGTTTTTGGACTGAGTGAGTCAAGGCAACTGCTGCAGTCCCAGCTGTGGCAGCCAATGTAGTAGCTACAATAATAGTTACAATTAGAATGCCCAGAATACATTCTTGTCTAATATGTTCAAGTGTTGTGGTAATTTGTTCAAGAGCAGAATTTCCAATCCATTCTCAAGTAAGATAGGTGAAGACTCATGCTTTGGTTCTCTGAGTATCATAATGTGTATAATATTTAGTGGAGAAATTTTATTATTTTTAACACAAGGAATTAACCAGGTAGCATTAGCAGGCAAGGAGATATTAAGCACTTCAAAGGGTCTACAACAATGATTAGAAGAATTAGATTCAGTTATCTTGTGTTCTTGATTAATTAGGGCTAGAATACATGGACAGGAAGTACAGAGTATAACACGGTCAGAAGCATCATGGGCAATACATCTGAGTCTACCAATGTGTTGATAATTACCAATTTTAATAACATGAGGGAAGAAGGGCTAGATGCCAGAAAGATTTCTTGACAGGGAAAAGTAAGTGTCTGAGGAGAGGTATAACAAGGCTCAAGCAAGCCTAGAATTCCAGGAAGATGGGCTGCCAATATAATTAAAAGGCAAAACACAATCTTAGGTAGAATTAGACTTTAACATCATCAAATTATGGGGGCTTTAATTATCTAGGATTACATTATAAGCAAGATGAATAACAGAGAGATTGGTGGACCAACATGACATCCACTCCAAATCTAGGCCATGCCCTGTAGATCATGTACCATTAGGGGCAAAAAGGAACACAATGACTACTATTGGTAGTATTAGTAACTATGCAGAATGGATATTTTTTCCTCCAGGAAATACCATGGGTGGGGTAACAGGTCCATTGGAATAGCCAGACTGGCTATAGTCTTTCCCACAGTCCCTTAGGGGTCAGGAGGCAATCAATCAACCATCACAACCATACTATCAAATTTGCCACATCTCTTGGGATATTTATTGAGATGTTAAATCTTGTATCTGAAGAAATTTCTCTCACATTAATGAATGCTCCACTTTGGGTTACTTTTCTGATCACTAAGACACAAAAACTGAAACCCATATCCTAAAAGAACAAAAGGGAAATGTCAGTGATGGAAATACACTCATTCAGGTCATGTCATTCTCTTTGTGCTTCCTGCCTATGATGATGCATGCAGTTTTTCTCCACAGCAGGGTCTTACACCATGCTGTTTTCCTTGTTTGGACCTTCCAACATGGGCTGAAACTTCTGAAACTGTGAGCCAAAATACATGTGCGTTGCTGGTCCCCAGAAATGTGAAGGTATCTAAGTCCAGATCTTCTTGACTGCCATGTTTTATCTGTGGTATTCAATGTAAGGACTAAGTAATGACAGAGGATCATGTTATGTATAGAAAAGAGTACCTGTCACTTTCTTTTTGTAGTGCAGATCTTGGTATTATATAAAATATTCTATCCTTGGACAGATAAATGTGAAAGAGAAAAACTGGGAGTATACCCTGTCTCTTTTATGAATATGTCATCCATGCAAATTTGCTTCTTTGAAATTCTAGGCTTTCGATGTTAATTTAAATGATCAGTGAAGTATTAATGAGGCTCAAGAGACACTCTTATTCCTTAAAATTCTTTCATTTTATTATGCTCTCCATCAGTTTCTAGATAGACTTTGTTGTTAGATGCTTCTAGGAATACAGTACCAGAAGCAATTGAAGTCCAACCACAAATTGTTTATCACAAGAAAGAACTTGAAACTTCTAGAGGCACAAATTTGTGTGCATAAGACTCAGTAATCAAACCCAGCATGCACTCCTGATTAGGTGCAAAGTTAAAAATACCTTTTAAATTATTCATATTGTGTTACAGTTTCTTAAGAAGCAGTCTATATCACTGCTAATTTGATATGTTGTACTGCGAAGAAAAAATGTTTTCTATTTCAACATTTAGTTAATTTTACACAGGAATCTTTCCAGAAAAAGACACTGATGCACTTTATAGAGAAAAATAGAAATCTCTTTGTTGTCTCTATTTTTTCCTGATACAGTAAGACCTCGACTTATGACATTAGTGCTCCAAAATTTACAGATACAAATGGACCTAGAATTACAAGCACTCATAGATGAAAACAAATCATGGAATTGTTCAGGTGTCTACCTTACCGTTTTAAGACAACTATAAAAATAAAAATAGTATATTTATAATTGTACTGTACTGTGCCACCATTTTAAGATAACTTTAAAAGTAAAAATAGTTCAAGCGCAAAGCCCTGAGTTCGATCCCCAGCACCAAAAAAAAAAAAAAAAAGTAAAAATAATTTATTTGAAGTATTTTTATGTGTGTGTGTGTTTGGTATATTTATATCAATATTGTATAAGACTCATTTCATCAGACTTACCAACGAACCTGACTCACAAACATTCCCCTGGGATGGAATTCTTTTGCAAGTCAAGGACTTACTATTTTATTTATAAAATGACAAGAAATAAAACCATGCGACTATTAAGTTATGTTATGATTGCTGCTTGAAGTAAACATAACTGTGTTAATTCCCACTATGCCACTTGCTAGCTGTGTTACTTTAGACAAGTTACTTAACTATCATGTTTAAGAACACATGCGAGGAAATCATCCCAGTGTCTGGTGTATCATAAGCAAAACGTATGTTAATTATTTCTACTATTAATACTAAACATACTTGGTAATAGAAACATTAGCTTTTATTATGTGTACAGCTTTTTTAAAAAATATTTAGAAATCAATTCTGAAAAGCTCTGAGCTCATCTGAAAATTGTGCAGGTGAATTGATTGTTCACATTGTATTAGCTATTGAGAAGTTATTTATTATAATTTTGATTCAATTTCTTTATTAAATGGCAATAGTGCTTACCTAAAAGATTTTTCTAGTAAGGTAAGTAAAGATAGGAAGATAACACACTTAGAAGAGCGTAACACCCAGCACTTTGTACATGCTCAATAATAATTAACAACGGTGACACTAATGAAACAAAGAAGAAAGAAACAGAGGAGCAGGAAGAGATGCAGATGAGGGGGGAATAAAAGGAAGGATAAGAAAGGAGGAGGAGAAAAAGTGTAAGAAAAAGGACAAGCAGTGGTGCAAACCTGTAGTTCTGGAACTCTGGAATTCTGAGGCAGGAGGATTGCAAGTTCAAGCCTGACATGGGCAACTTAGTTACTTATAGAGACCCTGTCTCAAAATAAAAAAGTGAAAAGCATTGGATGTGTAGTTCATTTTCAAGGCCTGGACTCAAGAACAGCCAAAAACATTTCTAAATGGGAAGAAAAGAAAGAAGAGAAAGAAAAGAAAGAAAGAAAGAGAGAAAGAAAGAGAAAGAAATAAACTGGAAGAGGAACAAAAGAAGGCAAGAAAGACATAGGTTGCTGGTTAAAAATATAACTAATTATCACATATTTAGCTAGAATTTTAATTGAATTACATTAGTTTTGCAAATTGTCTTTACAAGATAATATTAAAGACACAGTTGGGAATAGTGATTTCAGACCTCACTAAAGCACTCAGAGGAAAAAAAAACTAGCAATAGAAATTTTTTCACTTTATAAATATAGAAATATTATTGCTTCTATTCATGTTGTGTTAAATACAGCGTTTGTTGTTTCGATGAAATAAATTTACTGCATTGAACGACATTGTCATTAATCCCCATCAAAATACTCTGGATTCAAACACACTTATCCTGCCATTCTTTACATTTTCTGAAGCAGTCCTAGAAGTTCTTTTTCTTGATATTTTTTATTTGTACTCCCATGATTGCCTCAATGTTCTGAATAAATTCAAAACATCTATCTTTCATGGTCATTTTGACTTTGGGGAAGAGCCAGAGGTTGCATGGTGCTAAATCTGGTGAATAAGTTTGGTGAAAACACACTCTGATATTTTTATGAGCCTTACTTTCTGTTGCATGGATTTGCCAGCAGTCTGCATGAGAGATTTGATCATGCCTGTAAAGATACTCACAAAAGAAGACTTCCAGCACTACTTCAGTGCGTGACACGAATGATGTGTCTTCAAAGTAAGGGGAAATATTTTGAGGGTGTCTGATGGTACTGTGTCTTTTACTCTAATAAAATATAAACATTAAATATATAGAGAGAGTGAATTCACTTTCAATAGAAATGGAGCATGATTACCCAACACTAGGGCACAAGGAAAAAAATTGGAACATTAAAAATAAGAGAAGAGAAAGTTCTATTTCAGTTTCTTATGATCAAACAACTCTCTTTTTGCTTTTCAGTAATTGTAACTGAACTGAAGGAATTTTTATGTTCTGCGTTCAATTTTGGTAAGTCATATGTGTCTAGGAATTTGTATATCTCTTTCAGATTCACCAATTCATTGGAATATAAGTGTGTAAGTTAGTTTGTAATAGTCCTTTGGATTTCGGTGGTGTCTCTTGTAATTATGACTTTTTCATTCGTAATTCTAGTGAGAGTAGTCTTCTCTCTCTTTTTTGTAAGTTGGCCCAGGGTTTGTCAATCTTAATCAGCCTTTCAAGGATTCAACTCTCAAGTTGGACATTTAGGTCTTTAAGATATTTGCCCAGGACTTCCCGTCCTGGTTTTAATAACTCCTTTCTTTAACACTTTCTTCATTTCCGATCTCCTACCACTCTCTAGTTGAGAGGGTAAAAGATATTTCTCACTAGTGTGACCTTGGGGTAGAGTCTGTAGTGTAGTCTGACGCCACCATCAAAGAGCTAATATGGCAGAAGAACTCTGCTTTGGGTTGTCTACCTTCTTCAGGTAGCAGAAGCAAAGAGGGAGCTTCTAGCTTGGTCTCTGCAGATTTCTTAGATTGGGAAAGAAATTACTGAATTAGGTCTTCCTGCTCTTGCTGGCATTTGAGGCTCCTCGCGTATTACTTTCTGGTATTGTTATTAAAGAAAATTGTGCTTTCATATGTTTACCTGCAGAAGAATCTTTGTCTTTTAAAAGTACATGATAAAAATTTATAGATGCTATGATAATAATGTCTAGGAGTTCTATCAAAATAAAAATCTTGCCCAGTATATGGAAATAATTTTGACCAAGAACTGATAATTGTGGAGCATGATGAATGATATACTGATATCTATTATATTATTCTATTTTTGTGTGTATTTACAATTTTTCATAAGAAAAATTTTGACAAGTAATTAGACTAAAATTCTTACAATACTTAGATATTCCATTAGTTTAAATTACAGAATAATTTAATAGGTGAATTGATGATCTACTCAGGTTGTTGAATTATTGATTCTCCTAAGAACACTTTTTCAGAATAAAAATTTTGTTTTGAGTACAAAATAAAATTAGCTCTTATTATTTCACAGAATCTTTATATTGTAAGTACTCGCTATGAGGATATAGAAAAAGACCAAATGAAACTCAGTCGTTCCTGCTGTACTCTTCGCAACATGATTCTGATACAAGGTGTATGGTATTTTTCATCACCCACCAAGCAACCACTGCAGCAGCAGCATACACCAACCGGCATCTCTTTAATTTAATCCAATTCTGATACTATCATCCTGGAAAAAATACGAGATCCTACAAATCAAGATCTCAGTTTGGACTGTCCCTCCTCCTTTAGATGCCAATTACAGCCCCGGTTTGTTTTAATTCCGTTTCTGATTGGCCAGCTGTCAATCATGTTTTCTGATAACTTCTCCTTGCCTTCAGTTAATTTGCTAGAGCTTTTCACAGAATTCAGGTAAATGTTTATTTTTACTGGTTTCCTATAAAGATACTACAAAGAATAGCAATGAACACCTGATTAAGAGACAAATCAATATAAATGAGAAGTTATAAAATGCAACCGCATTGCAAATAAGCGTACTTAACAGCTGTCTGCATTCTGATTGCCTCCAATTTAAGGATTTTATAGTGACTGTATAGATGAATAGTGACTAAGGCTATTTACCATTAGCCAATAATTGCTAGAATTGTCCAAAAGAAGTATACTTTTTGTTGAATAGATTAAGTGCTTTACGTGGTAGTATCTTTGATTATAGTGATGAAGTGTTATTTTAGTATTGCTTGCTCTTAAATTGTATTTTTTGCCTATATTCAGGCTCAATTAGTGTTATTTTCCTTCATAAGTCAACATTGGATGTGCGATAACTTATTTCTCTATCATTTAATTGGGATTAATTTCAAAACATAATATAGTGAATTTGTTTTTCAAATATTTTTCACTTCTCATACCTCTGTATACATTTTCTTCAGTAAAATTTGTGTGCTCTAGAGATTTCTAATGATGAACATTGTCCTTTTGCCAATTGAATGCATAACATAATTGGTGTTTTTAATGTACCAGGCAGATGTTCAAAAGAAAGTATTTCTACCTTTTTAAATGTAAATAAGAAAAATAAAAATAAATTTAAAAGGATGATTATTTTTAGGAATTTTTTTCAGAAGCTATGACAGAACTGTTAGACTTATTTTGGGAAATGACTCTCACTAATAAATCACTCAATTTTAAATAGTGAGTGGAAGCTATTGTAGATAATTAATAATTGAGTAGGAAATGTATCTCATCAGGAATATGTTAAAACTAATTACGAGTTATATGCCTTTTTTGGAAAGGCAAGTTAGGCACCAATGAAGAGTTTAGAAGATGGTATGAGAGAAATTATATTATTAATGGTATTTTGAAAGTATTAAAGAGAAGTGGCTGTAGATAGATTCAGTCTTGGGTACTTCTGGATAAGTTCTTTGGAAGGACTATGGATTCTGATCTGACAAAGGTATTTGTATTACTGTTCAAGGTATATCAGTAAGAATTTACATCGGAGAACAGCGCTTCTTCCACTAAGCATAGTGTAAGCTTTTATGTGAAGCATTACAATGAGAGATTTTTTGGTGATGCTTTTGACTAAACACAGGGAAAAAAATTAATGTAGGAAAAGAAGATGGCAAGAGTAAAAATATTGACACAAAAATCTCCGAATATATGTCATTATCTATCAAAAATTAGCTTATGCTTTTAACAAGTGTTATGTTTTACTTTCTCTGAACCAAAATAAATGAATGAGCAAAGAAAAGGTGATTACAGTTCAGTTGTTACATTGAGATTTTCTTAACATGTCAATCTTCTATTTTCTAAATCCAGGCTTTTTCTATTTTTTACATTTCAGATAGTATTTGCATTTTGTTTCTAACAGTGAGTATTTGGAGTCTTACCATACTGAATTCTGAAATCATATTATACATTGTATTTAACCATCACAAATCCATTGGAGTGATAACAAATGAAAAGAAAATTAATTCTTTGCTAGTAGAACAACACTTAGATGTGAATCACCTTAAGAGCGACCTTATAGTTTGATGGAAAAGATAAAGCCTATTTGTCACACTATCATCTTTCTTTTATTTTGCTCTTTAAATTATTAACATTTTTTTCTCATGTAAGAGAAATCATATGATATTTAGATAAAGAAGACATAATTTTAATTTGAATCTTGCCATCCAAAAACTTGTGGTAGATTACACAAATTGCAGACAAGTTCTCTTAGGGCAGAGTAACTCCTTAGAGAGCTCACTTATTCCATGAATATCTATATAATTTAAGAAGATTATACTAGCCATAGAGCAGGATGCAATGTCAACATTATACCTGCACTATTTATCCATTGCAATCTTCTTCAATGTGCAGTGTTCTCTGTAAGTTTTATATTATTCCCTTGGATTATCTGTCGTTTAGTGTAAAAATGTTCTTGTCATTCTGATAGGTAATTATGAAAAACAGAATCTTAATTCATTCCATCACATAATCAAGTTCAGTTTCAGTATTGAAATGTTTTGTCATTAACTACTGCATTTCCTTCATTGTAGTTATAGCCTTGCTCCGTTTGTTTATTTGTAGCTTTTCATGTTTTCATTTTCAAGTATTTAATATTCTGTTTCATTTAATGTGTGCTTGCATGGTTTGATTCTGGTACTTAAAAATCAAAGAACATGGTGTTGCTGAAAAAAACTGTTAAGAAGTAAGTACCTTAAAGTACTACAACACCAACAATCACAGTGCCCCTTTTATTCATCTCCAGGAGACACAATTACACACACACACACACACACACACACACACACACACACACACACATTTGTGCATAGCCATATTTTACATTTCCTATCATTTAATTTTAGAACTCTGAGGTCCTGAAACATGGATGTGGACATAGGGAATACAAATCTATTACTAATTGCCTTCCTCTTTATGGAAAGAGACAAAAAAGAACAGAAAATTAAGTCTACCGAAATATTTAAGCCACAGGTAATTATGTGTGATTTGAATAACAAGGCTCATTTTTAATTGCAGTCCATACTTGGACATCAGTCTTTTAGAAATTAACTATAAACCTATTGCCTTATCTGTGTGCTATTGGTGCCGACTACTTTAAAACCACCCAGCTGGATCACAAGATTGTGCATACTATACTAGTCAGAAGGGAAACTGGACAACTGATAGTTGACACAACTCATCCTGAAGAGTGGGTAAAAAATGACTAATGCTGAGTGAATTGCCATATTTTTATTTGTGAAAACCTTTCTATAAAAACTATTAGTTGCTGGAAAATATGGCCTAGAGTTCCATAGAAACACTGTTATCTTTCCATTAAAAAAAAACTGTCCAATTTGCCGCACAGCATTAAAAATACCACTTTACAACAAAAAAGCAAACCAATTACTAAGATTCTTGTAAGCTTGATAATGAAGAAAATTCCATTTACTAGCTTTTTTATTTGTAGAGTTTTTCATAATAGGAAAGGTTTTCATTGCCATAGTAGAAATACCAAACAATTTAATGTCTTATACAACCTCTCCAGTTCTTTTTTTAACATTTCAACCAATTTGGCTCTTCAATTAACCAGCTTCATTTAATAAGTTGCCTCTAATAGCATACTAACATATGATTCCTTATTTCCTCCTTTTCTGTTGATGCCTGGCTTTTACTTGCTGCCTGTTTTTCTTGCTTTAAATTGAGCTCATGATCATTTACCATGTTCAGCTGTATAAATTCAGCTTCTCCACGCAGATGTTTTCTTTAGTTGAACTCATTCCAAATGGCTTAATAAATTCCTTACTTACAGCTGCAAACATGTTGTTACAGGAAAACAAACCATATTCAATATCACTATCTAAAAATTTATCATGTTAAACATGTAAGTATATTTAAAGGGAAGAAAAATCTGTTAATTTTTATATTATAATATCACAGTATTTTTATAATATTAGTTGAATTAGATATATAAATAATGAAAATATTTTAGGAGTAAAATAAAATTTGCATTAAAATTGTTATTTTAAACAATCCCATCAGTGACTTGTTGCCCATGAAGCACTAGAAATGCAACACGCATATATATATATCTGTTGTCTGATTCAGAAATAGCTAAAAATTGCAGAATATATACCTATTTTAATATATTATCTTTTATATATTTAGAACATTTTTTCAAATGCAATTTATTTAAAAGGCAGATGGACGCGTGGTAAGCAGCAAAAATTTAGCCTCCCCCAGATTTATAAAATACCAACTCGAGGAAGAAAAGAATGAGGGAGGTGGATCCCTGGGACCCAGAAGAATCAGACGGGAAAATTGGAGAATATAAGGAGTATAAATCTATTACTATATAGCCTTCTTCTCTATAGAGAAAGAAACAAAAAAAAGAAGAAAATTAAGCATACCTAAATAATTTAGCCACAGGTAATTTGTGTGATACAAATATAAAGGCTAATTTTGATTTGCATGCCACACTTGGACCTCAGTTGTTTAGAGATTAAATATAACTCAATTATATTATCCATGTACCATTGGTGAAAACTACAGAGCAACTGAAGAGACAAACACAATACCGAAAAAGGAAGGCACGATCTGCTCATTCTCCGCTGCTCTTGGCTCATAGCTCATGAGAAAAGATCAAAGCTACAGAGACACAGGGAAAGTGGGCAAACCCAGAGGCCTTCAGGGAGAAATGGACAAGTGGAATAGAACATCAGATGCTGTGCTACAACAGCTGGTGAGTTATTCCAGTCCAAGTATCTGTCATATACCCTGGAGAGAGTGTTTGACTGAAGCCCATTCTAGAGAGGGGACAACAGAACCCAGGATATAAAGTAGACGTGGGTTGGCTTCATCTCAAGGCTTCCAGTGGCTGCTCCCTGGAGTTATACTACCACAGTGACTGCCACAGTGATTGAGTGAGAGACAGTGTTAGACTCCCATAGAGACTGGGTAAGAGATAGCCACGGGAGACATCCATGGAGATGTGGTTAGGCTGGCAAGAGATGCTCTGAGTGTTATAAGCTAAATGACCCAATCTCCATTCATCTTCAGCCTGAATTTTCATGGATTTGAGAGTCACAGGACTGGCACCTCACAATAATCCTACTGCTGATTAAATGTTGATTATCCAGCATGGATCTAGACTAAGACTGCCTCCTTCGTCTATTGGTAAGTATGGACATATCTTGAATTGGACACTGCCACAAAACTGTATGTCTCAGAAAATGACCATGGGCTTGAAATCACAGAGAAATTCCCATTTTTTTGCTTTTTAAAATTCATTTGACAGTTTATTGTTTGCTTTTGTGAGTGAGAAAATTGTTTTTAGTATTGCTTTGTTGTACTCCTACTTTTTTTTCTTCTTTCCTTGCTCCTCTCTTATACTCATTTTATGAGGCTTATTATGTCTTCCTTTGTACTTCACCCTTGTTTCTAATCTGTATTCTTTTATTTCTCCATTTTCCTCTCCTCTCTTTTAAATTTTATTATCTTATTTATTTCTCTGTTATTTTTACCATCTGTAAAGTTTTCTTTTTCTCACTCTTTTTATCTTCTATCTCTTGCAAGTTTTTGTTGTAACTTTACCTAATTCTATAGAAAGCCTTCTAATAACCAATATGATCCTTTGTACCACTTCTCTTTCTTCCTCATATTATAATGTTTAAGACTTCAAGTTTTTCTTTTGCATCTCCCCCCTTTTCTTAAACCCTAAATATTTACTAGTATAAACAAAGTTTTGTTAGTTGTTTGATAGCTCTAAAATTACTGTTGAATTCTTTTCTACTAGCAGCAAAAATATAGGTTTTGTATTTAGTACATATTGTCTATAACCTAAGTCACCTTAATGCTTACATCATAATTGCCAGTTTTTTCTCTAAGATTAAGGATGGTACATAACAGCTACTTATTTTAAATTAATATCCAATTTGTTCAGGAAAGTGTTGTTTAATGTCCATGTTTTTATGTAGTTTTTGTGATTTTTTTTTGTTTTTTGTTTTTTTTTTGTGGTGTTTTTTGCCATTGATTTCCCATTTCATTGCTCTGCGATCTGATAATTTGCATGGGATAATTTCAATACCTTTGCATTTACTTAAACATGCTCTGTGAGCTAGTATGGGGTCTGCTTTTGAGACAGTTCCATGTCCTGCTGAGAAGAATGTGTATTCTAATGTTGAATGAAACACTATAGATTTCTAAGTGCATTTGTTCAAAGGTTTTGTTCAGCTCTTATACTTCTTTGTTGATTTTTCATGTAGTTAATCTGCCTATTTGTGACAGCGGGATTTTGAGTTCCCCCATGAAAATTGTGTTAGTCCTTATCTGATTTTTCATATCCATTAGTGTTTGTTGTATATATTTGGGTGTGCCAGTATTTGGTGCATGTGTATTTATGATTGCTCTCTTCCTGTAGTATTGTTCCCTTAATAAGTATGTAGCAGGCATCTTTGTCTCTTCTTGTCACTCTTGACTTGAAATCTACTTTGTCTTCAAATAGAAGAGCAGCCCCTGCCTTTTTCTGGGTTCCTGTTACATGGAGTATTGTTTTCAGTACTTTTATTGTCAGTCTACGAATTTCTATTTGAGTTAAATATGTTGCTTGTGTGTCACATATTTTGGGGTCTTCTTTCTTGATCCATTCTGTCAATTAGTTTCTTTTGATTGGTGAATTGAGACTATTCACATCGATGATTATAACTGATATGTATTGGTTTATCCTTGCCATATTATTTTCCTGTTTTTGGTTGCCTTTCTTTCCTTCCATTTATTTGGTTGCCTTGCTCAGTGTATTAATTCTATTGGGATTCTTAGTATCATTTTCTTCATTGTCTTTTTCTAGAGTATCTGTGAGTAATTTTTGGAGTCTGGTTTGGTGGACACAAATATTTGCAGTGTTCTTTATCATAGAAATATCTGATTTCTCCATTAATTTTGAAAGATAATTTTGTGGGGTACATGAATCTGGTTTGGCGGTTGGTTTCTTTTAGTGTTTAAAATACTTCACACCAAGCTCTCCTTGACCTAATGGTTTGTGTTGAGAAATCTGCTGTGATTCTGATGAATTTTCCTTTATAGGTGATTTGTTTCTTTTGTCTAACAGCTTTTAGTATTTTATTCTTGTGTTGAATTTCTGTAATCTTGACATTTATATGCCTTGATGTAGTTATTATCTAATCATGGCTAATTGGATTTCCGTTTGTCTCACTTATCTCCATCTCAAACTCTTTTTCCATGCTTGGCAAGTTTCCTGCTATTACTTCCGTGAACAGGTTTTTTATGCCCTCTAATTCTTCATTGGTTCCAATTAATCTTATATTAGTCTTTTTTGTGTCATCTACCAGCTGGTGGACTGATTATTCATGATCCCTTGCTATTCTTAAGAGGACTTTTATTTGATGATCAACAACCACAATCATGTCTTCTAGATTTGATATTCTATTTTCACATTGGTTGACTCTGTTGTGTATACTTTCATTAGAATTTTTAATCTCCTCTGTTTCCATTCAACCCTCTTTTATGGAATCCAGTTCTTTTCTGTGTTGTGCATTCATTGTTTCCATGTCTTTTTAAAGCTCCTTCAATTTTTTATCTGTATATACTGTAGATTCATTAATCATTTCTTTCATTATGATTGTAGTCTCTTTTATTATCTCTGTTATTTCAAGAGACTTTTTGACGTGTTTTTTTTTTTTTTACTTCCACTGCTACCATTTTATAAAATTCAGCTGAGTAGCTTTTGATTTCTTCCACCTCAGTGTTCCTTTGATTTGCCTTGGATGAGTTGAAGTTCTGGGTTGCATATTGATTCTGTGTTTTCTCCTTATGTCTTTTTTGTTTGTTTGTTTGTTTTCTGTATTCAAGGATGGTAAGTTTTTTATGGTAGCTTTACTACTACTATCAAGATCTCTTTAGGAAAAGACTACTTTTCAGAGCTCTCTTCTAGGTATACTTTTGGCTCTTGAGCCTGTTTCAGTATCCTGCCACTTTAAATTACTAAGAATAAAAGTTTGCAGCCTGTTTGGCCTACCACCTAGTTCTTTGGTAGTGGACTGTAGTGTTGTTTGTGATGCCAAGACAATCTAGGTACTGGCATACAATGAAGATCAGTTGATCACAACAACTGTGTCACCTTGAATATACTAGTATAATCAGTAATGACAGCATCAACACAAACTGGAAAATGACAAACTCTGATAACTATTAGTTTGTTACTTTTAATCACAGGTCCAAGATTTATAATTATATAACAAAGTCTAAGAAAAATCAGAAAATTATATAAATATCCACTCACTATAGCAATTTTACCCTAACATGAAAAAATTTAAAATAGATAAGTGACAAATTAGGGAATTAAATAAAAGAAGAGAAAGTGATGAGATGAAAAGAAAAAAAAAAGGAAAAAAGAAAGACTGAAGGACAAAAAAAAAAAAATAGATTACCCAAACCTCAGGAAATGGTGAAGCAGACAGAAGGGAAAGAAAACAGGAAGAAATAAAGACAAAAACAAAATGAAACAAACATAAGGAAAAAAAAAAAAACCCTAAAACTAATGTTCACATGGATGAGAAATTAAAAACAAATTAAAAAAGTAAATGATCAGTAACAATAACAATAACAGTAAAAAGCCCACAAGCAATAAAAAAAAGAAATAAAAAAATAAATTTCTCTGTGAATTCAAGCCTGTTGTTGTCTTCTGTGATCTACATTTTTATGGTAGTGTCCAATTTAGGGCATGACTTTTCTTTTTCTGGTAGACTAAGAAGGCAGTCAGAGCCCATATCCTTGCTGGATATTCCCAGCAAACCTGGAGTAGGATTAGAACAGGGTGCCATTTCTGGTACTTTCAAACTCACAGAAGTTCAGGCAGATCCTGGCCTCTACTTGTGGGGTTGGGTCTTGAGTCATTAATTTATAACATTCTAGATATCTCTTGCTGGCCTGACCATGGCTCTCTGACCCTGGATACGTTCTGTAGTTTTCTCTCACCCAGTCTCTGTGGGGTTTCAACACTGGGAGCCCTGAGATGAAGCCACACCACAGCTGCTCTCAGTCTTGGGTTCTGTTGGCCCACGTTTAAAATGGTGTCTAAGTAAGCATTGTCTCAGGGGACACTGCAGTCACTTAGACTGGAGTTACTCACCAAATGTTGTAGGACACAGCATCCACTGTTCCATTCCATTATTACGTTTCTCCCTGGAGGCCTCGGGAGTCACTCGCTTTCACTGTGTCTCTGTAGATTCCATCTTCCTTTCTCACACCATGAACCAGGAGCTGGGGAGAAAATGCAGATTGCTGCTTCCTTTTTCTGCAGCGAGGTCTGTCTTTCTCAATTTCCTATGGTTCATACCAGTGTTGTTACTTTTCTAAATTGTTCAGGGTTTTACACCTTAGGATGTAGTGGTGACTTACATGCTCTTTTTATGCCAGATCAGAAACCAGAATGCATTTATACATAAACAAGTGTGGTGAATTCAACTGAAACAATGTTTTCTTTTGGTCTATTGTCTAATACAGTGGTTTTTAATCAGGTTTAATTTCATTCTCTTTACCAATCCAGGTGATATTTGGCTACAGGTGAAAATATTTTTGTTACAAATGGATAGTGAGTGCTACTGGCATATAGTTGTTAGCAAAAATGTTGGTTCTGCAATGTACAGGACACTATTTCACCAAAGAAAGAATTATTTGACTCATAGTATCACAAGGGCTTGGAGTTAAGCACCATTCTATTTCCAGTTCCCTAAACTCAGTAATACTTTCTTATAAATAATGTCCAGTCTTACATACATCACTAAATATTTTACACTGTGCATTTGTTTTATTGAGAGGAAAGGACCTAGATATTTATAGACTACTATAGAAAATAGTTTATTTAGTTAGATTATGAGTGAGGCAGCTAGCTAGGGGAAGGACCTGAGAAGGTTGGGTGATCAGCCATATTGACGGTAATTAAACTAATAGACAGTGAACTAGGACTCCAGACCAAGAATGAACCTCCTAAGGCAATGTGGAATGCAGCCCACTCCCTCCTAAAGGGAGATGCAGCCACTCTCTAATAATTTCTTGAGTTTTGAGGAAAATATAATGTAAATTAATCAGCTTTATCTAAGGTCTCAGTTTCCTGTAAACCCTACACGTTGGAGAACTGAGTTAGAAGCCTGAGTTCCAATTGGTCATTTTAAGTCTAGAGAGCCACTTGTGATAGTTAAAAACGGAACAATTGAGCAATTCATGTGCTCTGCTTATCTATAATTAGCTCTGGACTGAGAGACCATTTGGTTACCCATTCAGGAACCTCCTCTTGGAAATCCAGGAGTTGTTCTTATTATTTCCAATAAAAAGCTCTCCTGACTTCTTCCTTTGGTTCACAACTTAATTCCTAGATGTTTGCTAAGCCATGAGTGAGGTACATTTAGGTGGTAACACTACCACCTAAGTAAGTACACTTGGCCTGTGTTGGAAATGTGTGACTGTATTTGATATTTTTCATAATGTCTTCATTCATTCATATATGTAGTTATTCAGCCATAAAATATTAATTCATCTCGTACTCTGTGCCTAGCTCTTTGCTTGTTGCCAAAGTCATAAAATTAATCTAATATATGTCTTTGCTCTCTAATAAATTACATTTTAGGAATTATATAAGATGAATATATAATGTAATGAATCCTGGTCACAAATATAGCTTGGCTAGCACAATTGTTGTTTATTTTTAACCTCTTAGTTAGGGGTCTATGTTTTCTAATTTGACCACAGTATCCATTTACATTAACTTTCATATCCTGGTCTCATATAAACTTTAGAGCTTTAGATTTTTAACCTTCAAAGTGAATGTGATAAGACGTATATTTGAAATGTGAAAAAGCAATAACAGGGAATATGCGTAATCAGCAACTTCTAGGTCTTCTGCAAATTGAGGCAGTTTACTTATATAATATGTAATCCCTAGCATTTTATAATATAAAAATAATACTGGTACTAAGGACTTTAGGAAGGAAATAGCACTATAACCTGATATGGTGAGGGGAAATTTCAAGGAAGAGATGAGACTTGATCTCATCTTTGAAGAACTGGTAAGATTTGGCTATTGATGGAGTTGAGAGTAAACATTATATGGAATGGAATGAATGATGAGAGCAAAGAGAAATGTATATGGGGTATAAGAGAAACAGTTAGTCACCTAATATAGCTATTCAGATGTTTTCTGTGGCAAAGACAAGAGATTAGACCCAAAATATAGGAGAGCCTTGAATGTGTAGAATTCTTTTGTGAAAGTAGACTGTTGTAGATTTCTGTAAAGGGAATTGATATAATGCTCCATAAAGGTAGATATTTTTCATGTTTTCTTGCTTGCTGTGTCATTAGCAAGTAGAAATTTACCAGGTTCATAATGGATTCTTGTTCAATATTTGTTGAATGAATAGTGGAAGCAGTTAAACACCATTGGGCAAAGCAAGGAATGGATAAGTGCACAAGAAGGCTATATCAGATCTCCAGATACAAGGTGCTCGTCTTGCTGAATTCCAGTGGAAAAATGAAAAGTATTGTTTTGAGAAAAATTATTCAATTGTTTAAAAGCTTGAAAATTGAAAAACAATTTCTAATAAAAAATATTCCAACCAGTATTTATGTACCTAATATTGTTATTATGAGCAAATTTATAAAAAAAGTCCCAGAATAAATTATCATAGATTATAAAAATATTGTGATTTATAATTAGAAATTGTGGGATTAGGATAAGCTATATAAGAATAGGTGAAGTGTTGTTATGGAAACATTAATTGCTTGATCAATGCAATTTTATCAAACTAAATATAATTTCAGCATTTAATATGCAAAATAATAAAATTATTTAATCTGATTTCACCACTGGCTTTAAGTGTAGTTCAGAAAGTGAAGCTTTGTTAAAAGAATTGATTTCTTTCCTAAAAGATACATCAAGAACCACCTGAATAGTTGGTTTATAGTTGAAATAGTTACGTCTCTTAAAAATAATAAAATCTAGATTTTCTTATTATTTTATTTTCATAACTATATGCTGATGATTTTTGTTCAAAGAAATGATCTTAAATATCATAAATTTCATACCTCCTGGGGTAAATTTGCTATATTTATGATAGCTGCCATGCTTTTGATTCCATAGATAATAATAGCACGAAATGAGATTCAATATGCTGTTGTGAGCTGAAAAGTATTGTCCTGGTATACCTCCTAAAATCTCCTGAAAACTCAGTTCACTAAGCCTTATCAAAAATTTTCAGTCTTAAAATCAATCCTAGAAGGGTCCAAATATTTACTCTGTATTATGTGTATGAGCAATCCTTGAAGTTTCTAGAAATGAGAGTGAAAGCATTTAACAGCAGCATAGGCTAATATTTGAGGTAAGTGAAACTACTGGGGGTAAACCATAGCAAGTGTCATTAGTAGTATTGAAATTAGGGAAATTTCTTATACTTATTCAGAGTGAAACCTGGCAGGGAGAAGATTCAGTACAAATTGCTTTGGACCATCAAATACTCAGTACAAAAATATGAAAATAAATTGCCTTACAAAATGATGCCTATTTTTGATAACCTTTTAATCTGGATATAATGTTGAAAGGCAAATTTATTTTTCTGTATCACTTGATTTACTAAGTTTATATGCCAATGTGGAATATTTGGAAGGATATGATATGTTGCGTTGGTTTGTATTTATGAGAAGATAAATTTGAGCATGTTTGTATTTGAAAATAATAAAAGTTTTCCTTTAATTTAAAAACGATGTTTTAAATTTGGGCATGGTAGCACACACTTGTGATCACTGGAGATAGAAGGACGAGAAGAAAAAAGCCAGCCTGGTGTACTTTAAGAACCTACCTCAAATAAAAAATAAAGAGAGGCAAGGCTGTAGCTGAGAGGTAGAGGTCCTTTTTACAGCTTTGTATTTTCTTCACTCTTAAGGTGGGCAGGGCACCAAAGCTGAATGTGTTATGTACAAGAGGCTGAGGCAAACTAGCTTCTGTAATAGATCCAGTCTCAAGAGAATCAATTAATCCATTTCTGAAACCAGAACCCGCCTGACGTAATCACTTCTTCATGTCTCGCATGGTCTTGTTTAATATCCCATAATGCAGATTACACATCAACAAGGGGTTATCCAAATAATAGCAAATGCTTTGGAGGATCTTTTCTCTTTAAGCCGCAAGGCTGAAGCTGCCAAGAACTAAGCACAAGCTTTAATAATTTGATTATCAGAATTACAGTGCATGTTTACTACTTAGCCTCAGAATGTATCTATAGTTAAAATGAGGGTACTTGATCAGGAAAGAATGGAATCTCATAAATTGGGGTGCATCTGTTAGGAAGAAAACAGAAAAGGAGATCCTGAATTCTGATCAGATCATTTTGCCAGAAGAAGAGATGTCCTGACCTCAGTGCAGACATAGCCCCACCCCCACCACCTGTGGGGCTAGTCTGTTGCTATACCTTTGCAAACTAATCCCGTGTAGCCTACAGAAACATTTATGACTTCACTTGTGTAGTTACCATGCAAGATAATGATGATACTCCTCAGAACACATGCTCAGTATTCACTTTGACCGGTATTTCTATAACCAGGTTCAAAGGATTCTAAAAGGATTCTAAAGGTTCCAAGGATTCTAAAATTGAGGTACACACTTTGACCCATAATGAGGTACACTATACTCCCAATGGATTTCTTCAGGTTTGTAGTACTTACAAGCAGAAGTCCAGGGAAAATATATGGGAATTTATTTTAATGGTGATAAGGGTGGAAGAAATAGAAACTTGGATCAATCTGAGTTTCTTGACATGGGCACATAAGTAGAGTTTCTAGATTTAATGTTGCAACCCATATAGTGAAAATGGTACTAGTAGTTTATTTGCTTGGTTGACTGAAATACGAATCAAAAGATGGCCCAGTGTAAATGATCTGGAGATGTCTGATATTCCTTCATTTATTAATGAGGGTAGTCAAAGCCCCAGGGAAATGGGAAAGCTGGTGTGGATTTACCAGGTAAAACCTACTTTTTCAAAATGGGAGGGTCTAGAAAATGTACCCTTCACTAATACTGCTATAGGAGGCAGAGTATGGCAAAAGCAGCTAGAGAAGTGGGTGGGATGTGTAAATTACCAGACCCCAAGGTGGTGCCGGGTGATCCTCAGGATTCTGCATGTAGACTTTCTCATGAGCTCCCACAAGACGTGTACAGCATGAAGAAGACCAGATGCCATGAGGAGCTTGCTGTCATTTCACGGTAGCCCACCATGGGTTTCCCAAATTCAGGGTGTATTCCACTTTTGCCCTCTTTCTCTTTTTCTCTTTTGTTCAGTCCAAGTTCACTCTGCAGAGCCAGTTTTTCTCTTACCCTCTCATCTCTCAAATTTGAAATAGACTTTTGGCACCATTTTTGGCTAATCATGTCCAATTCTTTATTTGAAACAAGAAAGACCTGGAATCCTTTTAGTTGGTGAGCCATTTTTGAGGAAACTCCCTGACAAGAATACCTTAAGGAACAGATTTTTGAGGGTATAATTAGCATCTTTGAAGAGTTTTGTGACTGTTCTGCCCTATGCCAGACCTTAGAGTGGAAACCACAGTCACTCACTTGAGCAAATTAAATGGAATGGGAAAAATTGGGTCCCAGAGTGGCAGAGATCAAGAGGTAGGGCTCACTTGCCAAAGACAAGGTGGGAGTACTTACCATAATGGACAGCAGAAACAAAGCAACAATAAAAGTGATCTAATACTTCTAGACCTATGATGTTAATTGTGGTCTTCTAGAAGTGAAACGTAAAGCCTACACAATTATACTTGATTCCTATAAGCAAGAACTTTCCTGAAAATGAATAATACTCTACCTCAAATTATAGCAAAACAGAATTATAGCCCCTCAACTATTTCCCAACATTCAATCAGTTTACAGAACCAGAAGCACTTGACTAGAGATGTGGCCAGGTTCCCTTAAGGAAGACCCTGACATATTACCAAATATTTATATTATTTATTTCTCTCATCCTTCCCCAAAGGTCCTTTACCAGAGTAAATGCACTTTGGGGGAAAGGAAATTATCAAGCATTTTGAAGATTAATGGATCCTGATTCTGAACTAATGCTGATTCCGTGAGATGCAAAATGTCACTGTGGCCCTTCAGTTAACATTGGTGCTTCAGCAAACATCCAACTCACAATGGGTCCATTATATTCAAAATACATCCCATAGTCATTTTCCCAGTTTCAGAATGCATAATTGAGAGAGACATACTTAGTAGTTTTCAGAATTAACATATTGGGTCCCTGACTTGTATTGTGAGGGTTATGAAGGTGGGAAAGCCCAAATGTTCGCCGTTAAAGGTGCCTCTTCTGGAGAAAATAGCAAATCAAAAACAATATTCCATTCCTAGAGGGATTGTTGCCAACATCAGGGATTTGAAAGATGCTAGCAAGGTGGTCTCACCACATCACCATGTAACTCTCTTGTATGGCCTGTGCAGAGGAAGGATGGGTGTTGGAGAATGACTATGGATAAACTAAATTATGTGGTGACTCCAATCGTAGCTACTGTACCAGATGTTCTTTCCTTGCTTGAGCAGGTTAGCACATGTTCTGGTACTTATAAGCAGATATTGATTTGACAAATGCCTTTCATTCCAGTCCTATTTATAAGGCCCAACACAAGCAATTTATTTTTGACTGGCAAGGCTAGCAATACACCTCCACTGTCTCACCTCAGAAATAGATCAACTTTCCACTCTGGCATCACAACTTAGTTTGCAGGAATCTTGATCATCTTTCACCTGCACAAGGTATCAGACTGGTCCATTCAATTTCTGACATTAATCTGATTGCACCATTTCAAGAGGAGGTAACCACTCTGGGCATTTTGGTAAAGCATTCATGTATCAGAAGATTGAAAATAAATACAACTAAAATTCAAAGACTTCCTACTTTAGTAAAATTTTTATATGTCCAGTGGTGTGGCACACTCAGAGATATTCTTTCTAAGGCGAAGGATAAGTTGTTTCATCTGGGACTTCTTACAACCAGGAAAGAGGCACATAACTAAAGGACCTACTCGAATATTAGAGAAAATACATTTCTCACATGAGTTATTCTGACCCATTTATCAAGTGAATTGGAAAACCACTAGGTTCGAGTCAGGTCCAGAATAAGAGAAGACTTTGCAGCAGGTCTAGGCTGCTAAGAAAGATAATCTGCCACTTGGGGCATGTGTGAATTGTAGCTAGGGGTGCTGTTTGAAGCCTCTTACATGACGGCATAGGTGAATCACAGAGGAAACCCTTAGGATTTTGGAGTAAGTCTCTGCCATAATCTGAAGACAACTATTTTTCCTTTGAGAAATACCTCCTGGCTTGATACAGGCATTAATGGAAACTGAACGTGTGACCATTTCATACCAAGTTGCAATGAAACCTGAGCTACTCAGCATGAACCGGGCACTGATCCAGCAAGTCATAAAGTTTGACATGCATAATAACAACACTGCATCAAAAATAAGTGGTATATCAGTAATTGTGTCTAAGCAGGTCCTGAAGGTACAAGAAAGTTACACAAAGATGTGGCTCAGATGCGCAGATGCTCATAGACCTTAGTCTTACACTGCCTTCTGACCCCAGAATGCATCTATGGTCTCATGTACGCTATGATCAGTTTACACAGAAACAGAAAACCAGGGCCAGGTTTATAAATGGTTTTATATACACACACACACACACACACACACACACACACACACACACACCCCACAAAACAAAAATAAATGGTTCTGCACTACCTGAAAGTGGGCAACTATAGAAATTAAACCCTTTTCCAGGACTCCCTGAAGGATAATGCTAAAGGGAAATGTTCACCTTGGGCAGAACTCTGGTCATACATTTTTCTTGAAAGGAAATATGGCCCAGATGGACAATTACATGATCATTCATAGGCTGTAGCATATAGGCTGGCTGGCGGGTAGGGAATTAGAAAAAGACATGGCTGAAAAGTTAGTGACAAAGTCATATGGGGAGGAAGTATGTGAATAGACCTTTGCAAATGGGCAAAAGATTTGAAGATGTTTGTGATCCCTATGCATGGTCACAAAAACGTGAACTTGGCAGAAGTGGACCTTAATAATAAAGTGGATATGACCCATACTGTTGAGTGTAGTCAACATTTTTCCCTCAGTCACCTCCGTGGACTTCTGAACAAAGTGCAATGGTGGCAACAACATGAACTTCCACCTACAAAGGATGAACTGACTACATCCCCTGCTGAATGACTGATCTGCCAGAAGCAAAAACCATCAATGAATTCCTGACATGGCACTGTTCCCCGGGGTGATCAGACTGTGACCTGGTGGCAGTGTGATTATATTGGATGGCTTTAATCATGAAAAGGTCAGCGCTTTGTTTTTACTGTATGTATTTGTTTTACAGTATGGATTTGACTTCCCTGCATGTAATGTTTCTGTCAAATCTACCATCCATGAGCTTACAAAATGCCACATTCATCATCATAATATCCCACACAACATTGCTCTGACCAAGGCAGACACTCCATGGCCAAAGAAGTGCAGCAACAAGCTCATACTCATGGAATTCACTGATCTTACCATAATCCCCGCTATCCAAAAGCAACTGGATTGATAGAACAGTGAAACGGCTTTTTTAAGATGCGGTTACAATGATAGCTTTGTTGTATTACCTTGCAGAGCTGGGGAAAGGTTCATCGGAAGGCCGTGTATGCTCTGAGTCACATCCCATATACACTCCTGTTTCATAGCCAGCGTTCACAGCTTCAAGGATCAAGAGATGGAAGTAGGAAGAGGATCATTTATCATTACCCCTAGTGGCCTGGTAGCCAAATTTTTGCTTCATGTTCCTGTGATTTTATGATCTGGTGTCCAAGAAATCTTCATTCCCGAGGGCAGAAGTCTTCTCTCAGAAGGCAGAACAATGGTTCCTTTAAACAGGAGGTGAAGACTCCCCCGGTAATTTTGGACTCCTCATCCATCTGAGTCAAAATGCCCCCAGATGAGTTATGTTGTTGATGCTCATGAGTGTTCCAGACATCCATGGAGAAATTGGAGTATTCTGTCCTTGCAGTGGAGGTAAGGAAGAATGTGTTTGGAGTGCAGGAGACCCATTAGGGCACTTCCTGGTGTTATAGTATCTTGTTATTAAGGTCAACAGGAAACTACAACAACCCAATCCAGGCAGGATAACAAACAGCCTACAACATTCAGAAATGAAAACTGGATTACACCATCAGGAAAGAACAAGACCTGCTGAGGTGCTTGCTGAATTGGAAGGTAATGTAAAATGTGAAATAAATGTAGATAGTTATAAATATCAGTTATGGTGGTATGACTCTCTTGTGAGCTTCCAGGCCTTCGATTTTGGCTTAGTACTACACCTTTCATCACTTTTGTCTCATGCCTTTCATCTTTTTCGGCTGAACAGCTACTGAATCCTGTGGCTCTCCAACATGCAGATAGCCGTAGGGGACTCTTCTGCCTCTCATCCTATGAGCCTATTTAGTAAATCTCCATGCATAATACAATGGCCATATAGAATGACCATGGAGTCTATGCATTCTGTTCCACTCTAAAACCCTAAATAACACAGCTTTTCATAATATAAGGGGATGATTTGGTATGTTAATTGGATTCAGAATGTCTGACTGGAATTTATTTATTTATTTATTTTTATTTTTTAACCAAGGACATGTATTGGTACAATGTACATATAATAGTTACATTCATCACATTTCTTTTGTACCTGTACATGATGCATCTTGGTTCTCCCCCCTCTTCCCCACCCCTCCCCTCTGTTCCCTCCCTCCCTATTTACAGCAGGTTTATTCATAATTTTCCATATTTTCCCTTTCCCTTTTCTTTCCTTTGTTGCCTTTCTGCTTTTCCCCTTCTTTCTTTCTAGTACTCCTCTCCTTTGTATATTATCTTCCTTTT